>PVIH01002764.1:96886-178722 GCA_004025045.1 Sigmodon hispidus | reverse complement strand
AATAATGCCTTGATTTCTCATCTTAGCATTAGCAATGGCTTGACCTACCCAATTCTCTTCATTATGGTGTATATATTCAGCATTAAGTGCATATTGAATCCATTCATCTAAGGGTGCACCCCTGATCTTTAATGGCATGATCAATTTTTTACATGTCATATTAGCATTATCAAAGGCCAAAGAGAGTATCAATTGTTTCCTAACTTCTGATCCGGCACTGCTCTATTTACAGCCTGAGTCAACCTCTGTAAAAAGTCTGTATAAGGCTCCATTGGACCTTGTTTAATCTGGGTATATGACTCAATTCTCTGTCCTGGGTCCAAAACCTTTTCCCAAGCATTTAAGGCAGCAGTACGACACAGCAACAGAGCATGGTCATCATAAGTAGCCTGAACTGATAAATCAGCAAACCGGCCTTCCCCAAGGATTTGGTCCTTGGAGACGGTAACATTTCCAGTTTGATCTCGAGATTCCAAGGCTTTAGCCTCTTCTCTAAACCAATTCCTCCACTGGAAGTTTTGGCCATCGTTCAACACTGCGTTTGCCAAATTCTTCCAGTCATCAGGAATTACTCGATTCTGTGCTGACCATGAGTTCAAGGCTTGCCTCACAAAAGATGAGTGTACACCACAGTTCACTATGGCTTCCTTTAATGTCTTTAAATCCTTCATGTGCATAGGTTCATAATTGTATGCCACATTGTCAGAAGCCCTTCCAGGTGGTTGTGGTTTTTTGGCCTCTGCCACATCTGGGAATAGAGTTGGAGGGATGGGGGTTAGTCCCCTCATGGTAACCAACCTATGTAAAGAACCTTCCCTGCAGTAGCACCATTTAAGAGGGGGCTCTGGGTTATCTTGAGCAGGTGTGTTGCCTCAAGATCCTTTTCTAAAACCTCCAAGCAAGCCTCATAATCTTGTAACCTAGTGGTAATGGTCTTTTCCAGTGTTTTATAGTCTTCTATAAATGATCTCTCCAACAATTTCATAGAATGGGAAATCCTCCCTGTCTCCACATCTATCCATTCTACTATCTTCTGCTCAAATTTTCTAGAGTTTCTATCCATTATCCTAAAATTTTCATCCATTTTTTAAAATTTTTCATCCAATTTCCTAAAATTTTCAGCAATATGAGCTCTAAATTTCTCTGTGATCAAAGTAGACCTCTCTTCTATGGAAACAATGAGTTTCTGGAGTGTCTTAATACGTTCATCCATGCCAGACATCTTAGCCTCATACTCTCTATGTTGAGATGCCTTAAAATGGGTAAGTATGAAGTATATTATCACACAAAAAAGCAAAAGGACTCCTGGATGGAGATAACCTCCAAATGCGTAATCCTGGAAATAATCCTCTATAACCATTGTGACAAAGTGAGAAAAATTCTGAACATTTATCTATTAAGACATTGTATAAAGGAAAAAAATATGTTGAAAAGAAAAGGAAGAAAAAATATACTCAGATGTAATGAGAACTTACGGCCAGCAGATGTCGCTGTCGTGATCAGCACCGGCAGTAATGGTGCAGGGAAACAAGGTGGCGATTCAGCTGTGAGGGTCTTTCTCAGAACTTTCAACAAATCCTACCAGGCGTGCTCCACTAGAATGGGTCAGTCCGTCTCTCAGGAGGTCTGCCGCAGGTAGATTCATTCCTGGTTGCATACAGGAGGCTTGTGCGCAGCTGGTAACCAAGTTCAGACTGGCTCTGTGGGCAAGTGAGGAACCTGGCGGGTTTGTAGAATTAGCCCCCCGTTCAGGCGCCAATTATTGCGGTAAAAACCCACCGTGAGATATGTTTTAAATGGGGTTTATTTTGTGAAAATTGCTTACAAAACAGAGCTGGTTTTAAGAGAAGATGACAGGATAAGGTTGCAGCGCACTGGAGCCTTTCTAAGGAAGATTCCTCATCCCCACACCATACATCCGAACTCCCGCGCAGCTGGGCCGAACTGCGCACCCGGTCGGGGACTCTCCCGAGAGAATGACGGCTTCCTGTCCTGGTCCTCTCCCTCGAAGGTCTACTTCCGGAATCCTTTCCAGGTAACCATTTCCTGCTCGTCTCCAGTCCTATGACACGATCATTCACATATATAGTTCCTGATTTCCCACTACAGGTCATTACTCAGTCTTTCCCATGCTGAGATTAAAGGTGTGAGTTACCACTCTCTGACTCTCCTGTCTTGACTTTAGGTAGATCTGTTCTCTGATTTTGCAGGCTGATTTTATTGAATATATAATATATCACCAAAAATGAGAATAGAAAAGACAAAATAATAAATGTAGAACATATTATAAAACAGTAAATAAATCTACATCATAAAAGTACAGATTGAAAACTATAAACAAGAGGCACACATCATGGCAAAAAGTGAAGCAAAGATTATAGCAATGGCACACTAGAGCCATAGACATACCTATTTCCAGAATTATCTGAAACCTTCACAGAATACCCAAAGTAAATACATTTGATAATGCCTTTCTTAAAATTTGGATTTCTACACTACAGCCATGGTAGAAGTTTACATTTATGGAAAGGTCATAAAATATTCTTCAGATGAAGGCCCATTACTTGGCTTCCTATTGTGTTGGTTAAATATTCTATATATAATTTTTATGCTTATACCCATAATCAAGTCTTCTAATTTATAACAAGAATATAAAATGGAAAAGACAATGAAGGAACTGACAAAAAAGCTCAACTAAAAAATAAAACAGAGAAAGTAGAGTAATTAAAATTAAAGTGACCCAGAGAAATATACAGTCAAATTTCTATATATGATGCTAAGTTGACATTCAGATATATTAATGATATAAATACATGCATAAATGCATACATATATGCATACATATACACATACACTCATACATGACACATAGAAACAACAAAAAATAGATACATAAATAGATTGAGGTACTCATAAAGACAGCAGTTGTTTCACATTTTGATTCCTATGGAATCTATAATGCATCTATAGATACATAGGTAAATAAAAACTTTGGATGTAGAAGTTTTTTTATTTTTATATAAATATATAATATAGTTTTAATATAAATATTAATGTATCAATTTTTAAAAATTTTATTAATATATCAAAATAGTAATTATATTAATGTAATTATTCAAAATATTGGTTTAATTATAATATATTTTATATTTCCTATTTTTCAGACAAGGCAATGAATATAATCATAATATTTTAGAAAAATAAATAAAATGAAGAAACATAGTGCTAAAATTAATAAGATGGCCTCAGGAAATATTATGTCAAGGGGAAACATGAACTAAAGAGCAATATCAGTGCTTTCTTGTTTTTATGTAATCATTTTCATTTAAATCTGAGGCACTTGCTGATGTCAACATACAAGTTTGTATGAACTTCATGAATTTGGCTGTTGGGACACATCGATATAGCTGGAACAGCAAAACACAGGGAAAATGGTATGCTGATCTCAGCTTGGTTTACCAACAACAAACCATAAAGATTTTTTTATTTTACAGAATAAATTGTTTATATATTTATAGTTTTGCTAACTTACTTATTAATCAAAACACAAAATTGCAACATAGACTGTGTATATATATTCCAAAAAATTATTTTCTTTTGTTATTTTGAGTATTGATGGATTAGTTTTAATATTTTCATCAAACCTTGATTATCTAAGAAATTATAGTATCAACATTTTTTGTATACCATAAAAGATAGTTAATACTAGAGTTTCTCTCTCTCTCTCTCTCTCTCTCTCTGTATTTCTACTGAGTGATTGTTTCTAGAAGAGGGTGTAGTCTGTACAACATTGCACTTATTTTACAGATATATTATTTGTGTTACTTGGACAGTGTTAAATTATAAATTAGGAGAACACACATACATCCCAGCAACTTTTTAAAGAAAAAAATTCAGAATGGATAATCAGATTGTCTTACATATAAACCTCATTTTTTTCAGAACAAGGATTACAATGACAGAAAATTTCTACCCCAATATTTTAGCTATGTTATAGTAGAGATAATGCATATATATTAGAGGGGATTGTAAAGTTGTTTTTATGTATAAAAAGTAAAATATCAATTGTTCAGAACCATTAGAAGTTACTATGTACTTTTAGAATTTAAATAGCACCATTTTGTGGTGTTGATGTAATCCTTCATATAAATAATGTTTACTGAACTTTGAGAAGAGAGAGTGACTGGAGTGGGTGGAAGGGGGAAGGGTCCTTGAATAAGGATATACAAGGATTGAAAATTTGATTTATTCATAAAAAAAAGAAAGAGGGAAAAAAGGAAGAACCTAGAAACAACCTAGATGTTCCTCAACTGAGGAATGAATTAACAAGCTGTGGTACATCTACACAATGGAGTGCTACTCAGCGGTAAGAAACAATGATATTTTATAATTTGCAGGCAAATGGATGGATATGGAGAATATCCTCCTGAGTGAGGTTTGACAATCCCAAAAAGACAAGCAGGGGATGTATTCACTCATTAGTGGACTTTAAACTGAAAGCAAAGCATGTCCAATTTGCAAACCACAAGCACTGAACAGGTTGGGATGTGAAGCACCTTGAACTGGCATTTTGGAGCCCATTCCCTTCAGAGGCACACTAGATGTTGGGGTGAAGAAAGTGGATTTGCCTGGAGTAGATGCTGAAATAAGCCACCTTGCAACCTTGGGACTCCTGTCCTTGCCTGGGAGGAGATAAGGAGATAGGGAGAAGAATGACTTGTAGGGGTAGGAGGGGAAAGACATTTGAGCAAGGGGATAGATGGATAAAAAATGAGACTTTATTAAAAATAAAAAATGAGAAAAAAAATAGAATTTAAATAGCACCATTTTGTGGTGTTGATGTAATCCTTCATATAAATAAAGTTTACTGAACTTTTAAGAAATTAGTAATAAATAGATAGTTATTTATTCATTTTGCAACTATGTGCATCATAGCTAGAAAAGAATTAAATCAATGTTGCTTTAAGGTAGCAATTTGTAATTGCTCTCTGAGTGTACAACAGAGAAATATTAATTGTTGAAATGATACTTTCTGCTGATGATTTCTCACAATCTCAAATAAATTATTATCATTGTAAAAATGAGGAAGAGTACTATTATTATACCTCTCTAGCCACTCATTTATAAACAGATAAAAATATGTAGCCTGAAAACAAAGAAGATGCATAATCTTTTTTTTATGCATATACTACTGGCTTTCTGTGATATAAACTAACAATCATTAATAAACAACTTTTATTTCTTTTCTTCAATTTAATGTCTACTTTTCTTTTTTGAGATTACCAATGATAACATCATTTACACTTTTTTTTTCTATATTCAAACCCTTCCATATACTCTTCAGTGCTCTTTTCAATATCGTGATCTCATTCATTCACTCATTAGTGTTTCATGCATATATATACATATATATATGTATTTATACACATATATATTCTAAATGTATTTACTATATATATACTACAAATTGCCTTGTTTAGATACTCCATTTCTTTTTATACATTTATTTATAAAATAAAGTTCTTTTTTGCCCATGTATCCCCTTGTTCTCAGTCCCCTCCTCCTCCCACTCCCTCCCAGTTATCCTTCAGCCTTACTCCTCCACCAAAATGGCAAGAAGTCTCTAGGTGGATCAGTTCAAAATTCACTCCAGACAGGTCTGATTTCCTCATTGCAATGTTAAGACTGGGTTAGGTGCTCATCTGGAGGTAATGGGTTCCAAAATGCCAGTCCACACATGTAAAAACATTCTGAACATTCCACTCAAGACTCCATATACTGCCATGTCAGTGGACAGTTGCCTATTCTTGAAGGACCTAGTTCCTTCTTTTGAAGGTTCCTCAGTGGCAATTTTTAATTCAATCAGCTCCCAAGAGCTCCAGTCAGCCAACAATGTGAGAATTTTCCTCATAAACCCTATCCCCTTATTCATAGAGACTCTCCTACCCTGTTCTCAGCTGGAGCAGTAGCTCAGCTCAGTGCTCAGCTATGTATCTCTGCCTCTACCTCTATTCATTGTTGGATATAAGTTCTGTGATGGCACTTGGGGTGGCTATTCATTTAATTATAGGGGAAGTCCTGTCTAGCCAACACCTTCGCTATTTGACCTAGCCAAGGGCATCCTGTGAGTTCTTGTAGGTTGTTCTAGCACCCAGTCTTTTTCCAATCCCACAGTGACTTCCTCTGTTAATATCTCCATCTTATTTTTTTCTCCCTCTTTTTTGGTCCTCTCACTCAATCATCTCCTTCTCTCATGATTTGTTCCCACATCTTCTTGGTTGCAGCCCCTTATTTTCCCAATTAGCTAATATCTTTTCTATTTACTCTTTCTAGGGTAATCTACATACTACCAACCAGTTATGCCAACACCATTTTTGAAGATAGTATCTTTTTTTTCCATTGGATATTTTTGATCTCTTATTTGAAAATCAGGAGTTCATAGGTGTGGTGGTAACTGTAAGGGTCTTTGACTTGATACCATTTATTCACAAGTCTGTCTTTATGCCAGTACCAGGTTGTTTTATTATTGTAATTCTATAATGTAGCTTGAAGTCAGGGATGGTGATGCTTTCTGAAGTTCTTTTATTGAGCAGAGTTGTTTTGGTCATCCTGGGTTTCCTGTTATTCCATATGAAGTTGAATATTGTTCTTTCATGTTCTGTAAAAAAATGTGTTGTGATTTTGATGAGTTAGATATTTCACCCAAAAAGCAGAACTCATAGATATACCCATAAATTATGATTTCTCAGTTATCTATTATACCCTTCACTGAATAAAAATTACATTTGAAATTAAATTGGACATGACTCCTTACTGAAAGATACTTTCTAAAATTCCATTGAAAAATTGTAAGACATCACTACTACAAAAACAATGACTTCACTATTAGGTGAACTCTCTGCAACTTAAGTGAGAAATGATTCAAACATATACAAATTTGAAAATTGTGACTGTATTAATAAATTTCATGTGGTGGTTTTAATGAGAATTGCCCTATAGTTTCATATAATTTAATTATTGATTCATAATCTGGACCAGAGAGTGGGCTATTGCTATGAGAAGCCTAAACATCACAGAACCTAGGGGGTTCCATGGACAACTTTGGGACTTTGTAGTAGGAAAGCCGCTGAAGCAGGGATTAATGGGCCACCCTATTAAAAGCATGGTATTTTATTCATACATGCAGGGAATAAAACACAAATAACAGGAATCCACAATGAAGTTTATTTAGAAAGCTTACATGAAGGGAGGATGAAGATAAAAAAAAAGTAGAAGCAGCAGCATTGGGTCTTAGCTTATTAGGAAGGAGAGAACAGGTACATGTGTGGGTTACGTGGGCACTCCTGGTCATGAATGAGAATGAAGGGGGCATGCTTCCCAAACTCAGGGTGCTTTGGCTGCTGCCATGCTGGAATAATGCATTTATTAGGCAGCTACCACAGTCCAGAAATCCTAATGTGGAAGATTGTGATACTAAGAGCTATGTGAACAGTAGTGGCTTAGGTAAAGAAGTTACAGAGGGAACTGCTACTAAGAACTATAATAGAGACAATTCTTGTAATATTTCTGCAAAGAGTATGTCTGCATTCTATCCTTTACCCACAATCTTCCAGAGTTGAATTGAAGAGACATGAACTAGTATGATTGGAAGACCAGATTTCAAGACAGCATAATATTGACTCTGTCATGTTCCAATAAGGATCACTCATGTGCAGGTCTACAATGAGAAAAACTAAGCAATAAAAAAAAGAAATAAAAATTGCAAATGCTGAAAAGAAAAACAAATAGGACATTTAATGTTGGAACTATCCATGGTTTATGTGGAGAGCTGCATGTAGCCACAACTTGCATTCTCACTGCACGAAAAGATGGCGATGGCTTCTGCCCTCCACTTTCCACATAGTGAGTGCTCTCAGTGACAAACTATCCCGTAATTGGCTAGGCTGATGATCTGGCTTGCTTACACCTACCTGGACCTATAGGCAGTGCCCACATGGCATACTGGGGTTGGCTTCCCAGAGGCTATTTAGGCTGTAGGTGGGTTTCCCTGTAGTCAGCAGGAGAAGCAGAATGAGAGATAAGATGTAGCAAGTCAGTCAGTCCCCATTGCAAGTAAGTAAGTCAGAAAAGAATTCAAGGTTCCTGAATAAAACTGCTGAAAGAAGAGCCTGGGTGTCACATCTTCCTTGCAGGACGAGGTTGCGCGTGACAAATGGTGGCCATGTATGGGTATTTCAACTCTCAGCAAAGGCTCAGAACTTTCAGTGGTCAGGGGGTGTACCGGGTAAGTCCTCAGGTAAATTGAGGAACCGCGACAAGAGCGGGCAGTAATTTGCTCTTCTCTGTAGCAAAGAGAGAGGGGGTAAGACTAGCTAATGAGCAGGTTCAAAGTGAAAGTAAAAGGTTCAAAGCAGAAAATAGAATTTTTACCATGGGTGTTTCTTCTTTGCACCCAATTTTTTTGGCTCTTAAGGAACTGCTTCATTGCATTTCCTGAGCCCGGACATGGGTTCTCCTTTGCCATATTGAAAAAGCAGCCAAGAGAGGCAGAGTCTGCAATTAAAGAGACACCAACCTTTTAAAAGCTCTTTGCTTTAGAAAAATGATTAAGGATTCTCAATAAAACAGATTTAGACTTTCAAAACCCCTAAAAGAGGAAGGAAATAAAGGATAAAAGCCACGTAAAGATGGCAGATAAACAGAGAGTCTGGATAAGGGTTATTTCATTTACGTTCAATTTTTTGACTTTTGGTGAGCTAACTGCAGAGAGACAATTGATTGCTAAGGCTGCTAAGTTAAACAAATGCATTCACTTTAAAGATATCCTGACTTTGAAATCGTTTTATAAGAATATGTTACTTGGGAAAGGAGTTTCTGCTTTTGTCTCCATGGAGGATCAAGGCCTGTGGATTGGTTTTGGCTGGGTGTGTTTCCATTTGCAGGGGCCACATGAAGCTGATAGGAGGCTGTCTTGATTAGTGCTGCAGTGAGGCAGTGGAGGGTGGCCAGGCTGCTTTAAGGTTTTCCTGAGTCCGCTCTGCTTGCTAGCAGTGGGAGAGATTCGCAGGCTCCCCAACCATAAAAAAAAAAGAAAAAAAGAAAGGAAAAGGACGATCCAGATTGAGAAGAATACTACAGATTACCTATTCAGAAGGTGGGAATGGCAGTTTAGACTGTGCTTTCAGCCATGGGGCATTGAAGGCAGTCAGAACAGAGTTCCTCTTAGATTACCCAGTGTTTCAAGATCCACAAGGAAATTGATACAAGGAGCCCTTAGATTTCAAAGTGATAAAATCTCTGGCTGATCTTACGAGATCATGGCCTCATTCACTATAGCCCAGGTGGAGGCTTTGAACAGACACTGAATGACACCCAGTGATTGACAGCCATCTTAAGTGAGAGCAGGTGAGCCTAAGTTGTTTACATTCCAGCCACCTGGGGAACTTCCACTTGTGTGCTCTGCCTTGGGTATATGTTTGAGCCTGAGTGCTCAGTAAGCAGCATTCAGCATTCTCCCCGCATGAATGACCCAGCAGTCTTGTAGGTCTAGTCAGCATGTCTTTAAATCTCCAGGCCTGGGAGGCCAGTGTACTTTGAATAATCTTTCTGCCAATGTAGCACAAGCCCTGGAAATATGCTGGACTTTGTGTGACTAGTATACAATATGTCAATTTTACCTGTGCTGCAAATTTGTCTAAGCAATTGTCTAGTTATCTTTTAGGTAATTGGACGGGAGAATTCAACAACCTGATGGAGCAGCTGAGGGTGGCTATCATCATGGTGAACTCGACCTGGGTGGATGCCGGACTCCTGTCCGTGTTCCCAAGACTGATCTGATGCCATGAACCATCTTAAGGAGTGGGTGGGTCTAGGAGCTTTGACATGACTTCTGGCATCAGTCTCCTTGGTATGCCTGTGGTGCATTTGCCAGATTAGGCTTCCCAGTGTCACAGTGCATCCATGATTATTCAAGCCTTTACAGTCATTAAAACAGGACAGTACCCTTATGCTTGACTGGCTACCTTAAAGGATCAATTTCCCTAGGCACAGGATGCAAGGCTTGAGCACTGAACTTGGGACCCGCCAAGACTTGAGCCCCAAGAAGAGCATTCCTGATTGCATATGGGTTGATACTTGCTTCCCACCTCTGTGAAAAAGGGTATTGGATGGGTCTGGTACTCATCAGGTGGATGACACCTGAGTGAGGATCAGTGCAATGTCCCTGGTCCACTCTACAGAGATCAGGCCTCTACTCTTGCCTGTTGCAATAAATAAATAAGGGGGAACTGTGGAGAGCTGTGTGTAGCCACATCTTGCATTCTCACTGCATGAAAAGATGGCGTTGGCTTCCGCCCTTCACCTTGCACATGGTGAGTGCTCTCAGTGACAAACTATTCTGTAATTAGCTAGACTGAAGATCTGGCTTGCTTCCGCGTACCTGGACCTATAGGCAGTGCCCACATGGCATACTGGGGTTGGCTGCCCAGAGGCTATTTAGGCTGCAGGCAGGTTTCCCCATGGTTAGCAGGAGAAGCAGAATGAGAGATAAGATGTAGCAAGTCATTCAGTCCCCATCATAAGTAAGTCAGAAAAGAATTCAAGATTCCTAAATAAAACTGCTGAAAGAAGAGCCTGGATGTCACGTCTTCCTTGCGGGATGAGGTTGTGTGCGACAGGTTTGTACTGAAAGAAATAATGAAGAATGAAATAAGCAGAGTGGTACTAATCCTGAAAGTTCTGAAAAGAAGAAGCCTAAGAAACTATATGTTCTTGAAGAGCAACAATCAATAATTCTGCAAATGTAATTTAAGAAGGGTGCTAGGTTTCATCCCAAGCAGGAAACAAATCTTGACAGCATAGGGTGTGTTTTCTAGCTTTAGAGTCATGAAGAATACAATTACAAATGAGTTGTGAAATCTACCATAGTTAAGAAGGGCTATGAGGACTGCTTGCCAAGGAAATTGTAGAAAGGCAATGGAAACAGCCCCAGAAAGATTTATTGAAGTCACAAATCTTGAAGGGTAGATCAATCTAAATACTTTGATATAGACATGGGCTTACAGAATTTGGAGTTTGCCCTGACTAGTGTTGGTCTTGCTATGGTATAGTGTTTTGTTGTTATTCCATGACCTCTCTTTCATGTATTGTATTTACTATTGTATACTACAAATATGTGATTTTGTTTCTGACTTTTTTTTAGCAGGTACAAGTAAGAGATTACCTACCTTTGTTCTCAAAAGACACTATAGATATTTATTGAGAAAGATTATATAAAGTTTTGATGTTAGTCTAAATGCATTTTGCATTATGATAGAACTATAAGATCACGGGTGGCCAGGGAGTGAAATGTAGTAGTGTGAATGAGAAAGTCCTCATACTTTGAATGATACTCGTACTCATATATTTGAATGCTTGGTCTGCAGTTGAAGAAACTGTTTTGTTATAGTATGTGGCCATATTAAAAAAGATATATATATATATATATATATATATATTTAAAAAGAAACTTCTGGTTTGTCTGTAAAGGGTTGCTTAGAAGAAATTTGTGATGGCCATAGTTGTTTATTCATGGACACTAGTTGTGATCTACTGTGATTTTTTTATTTGTAGGTGAGCCTAAACTGGCTTGGGGAGATTTAGATTTTATTTTGTATGTTTCATGTATTTTTTAGCTATCCTAGATGTTTTGATTTTTTTTATATAAAGTTTGATATTAATTTTCAAAAACCAATAAAAAAGGTAAAAAAAGAAATATTAAAAAAGGTATGTTACTGGGAAATAGTCTTTAGGGTTTTAAAAATCCACACCATTTCATTTCCATACTACTGCTCCAGAAATTTTCATTCTTCTTTTCTGGAGTATTCTCTGCAATGATGGTCGTTGACTCTCAAACCTGAAACCACTATTTTTTTAATGGGAGTAAAAAGTATTTAAGAATTTACCCAAAGAAATGAAATACATGAATCTATAATATAACATTGATGGTTTTCTATTTTATTGAAATAGTCACAGTATAAATATATTAAGCATATCAGTACAAACACATGTCCGTGAATGTAGACCTAAATTTCTTTTGTATGTAGCTTAGAGAAATTCCACAAAATTTGCTAAACAGCTTTGTTAGGGGCCTCTATTTTGAGTTGGGGGAGGGGGAGGCAACATTTTATCACTATCCTGATATTATACAAAAGTACTTTTTTCCCTGTAAGATCCAAGAAATCAGTGGCTTTTCTGTTCTCTGCACACAAATTGAAGAGTAAAATTAATTGAGAGAAAAGTATCAGAAAATGTATTGTGGATGGATATATAGGTGTGTGCATAAGAGTGTTTAGGACAGATAGAGCACCTGTAGAGCATAGTCAGATAATAGAATCAATTACCAACAAGTTGCTAGTTTAGAGGATATTTCAAGGTCTTATGACAGAAACTGGTGTGAGATACAGAAAGGAAGAGGAGCTAATCAATCCAGTTGGCATAGCCTGAAGCTTTCTTTAGAGGTTTCTTCTTTGTTTTCTGAAAGTTCATCATTTTAGCTTGAAGAGCAAAGGAAGAGATAACAAAAAAATGAAAAACAACTCTATTCTATAATTCCTTACCTGGACTGGAATGTGACTCTGTAAAAAATAAATATATTATACATAAGAATTTTTGAACAAGACATTCTCTTCCTTGTTCATCAAATACATTGATATACATCACAAAATAGTTGTGTATTTAACACACACTTGGTTGTTTTCTGAGTAGTAAGACATGTTAATTAAGCAAAGCACATACTACAAAACTCTACCCATGAAAATTTATTCCTAAAGAAATGAAAATATTACAAATATCAAACTTAACAATTTTAGGAGATAGTTATAACATATTTATTATGTGGTTAGTTTTCATGAGATATTTTACCTTGTTCTTCTGCAAAACAACAGTTTAATAAAAAATGGCAAAATATATTTTGTTAACTTGTTATATTCTTAAAACTGACTTTTACCTCTGTTACTTTGATGTTTCTTTTTTTTTTATTTGTGCAACTGAACTAATCTAATTTTTTTTAGTTGAAAGTTTAGAAATAACATAGCTTAATAAAATAATGTTATGGCTTGTGTAATCCTAACAGGCCCAAGGAACACTGAACTCTCTGGACTTTAAAAAACAATTAAAAAAAAAACCCTATGCAATAGTACTATTCCTGTTAACATGCTATATAAACAAAATAATCAAAAAGCAAATTTCCACCTCATTGGCAATGATCATGGAAAACTGCTTTCTATACTGACTTGAGTCTACAAGCCTTGATGCTGAGGATGAGCTTGGTATTGCCTCAGTGTAGTATGTCATACTTTGTTGATGCCCATGTGTGGCCTGTCCCTTTCTGAATGAAGACTGAGAAGTGGATGGGAGGTATAGATGGAAGACATGAACAGAGAATGGAAGGAAAGGGAAAGAAACATTATTGTATGAAAACAATTAATGAATATAAAAACACCTCATACTAAAAATAAAAAAATATTTTTAAATTATTCAAGAATTTTTATTCTCAACATAGCATAGAGACACAGACTTTTACTGCAGTAATAATAATTAGAATTACTCAAATTCAAAGAATAATACTTTTCTATTTTATATCAAAAGTATTTCTTGAGAATACAGCTCCAAAATCTATACATCTATATCATACTTCCACAAATGCATCTTTAACTGGGAGAGAAATGCACAATTGCACTAGACCAGAAATCAATCTTTTCTACTAAAAATTTCTGTTACAGGAAGATTTTTCAATGTCATCTATGTGGCTCACAGAAATCCCCTCAATGAACAAGCCTAATATTAGACTAAGAAAACTCCAGAAAAAAAAATCTATCAAGGTTTTCTACCTTTGACTATGAGTTACATTTTATATCTGCATAGTCATCTTCTATTTATTTTGCTTTTTTGTTTGTCAAGAGAAAAGGGTTAAAAATTTCAAAACTTAATCTTCATTAGTTAAAGACAAATGTTTAGTTAGTTGTATATCTATTATACAGTTTTGCACTCTGTATATGATTATAAATATTTCAATTTCATATGCATATTTTTAATTCCAGAAGAGCCTTCTGATTCCAGAAATTGACCATTCCTACTGAAAACAGTAGCTTTATTGGGATTGAAAATGTCTGCAATGTGTAAAGGTTTTTAGAAAAATTCTACAAGGATAACTTAGTAGAAAAATTGGAATGCTGCAAATGCATAGTCAAATCATCCTGTGTTGTCTTTTGTGTCCTTCAAGGTCATTTATCATCCATCTCAGCATCTGAATTAAAGTTCTTTCAAATATCAAGTAAATTCTTTGTCATGTATTATCATAACAAGTCTTATAAAGGAGACTTTTTTTAGGACTTCATTACAGGCTCAGAGATTTAGTTTATTGTCATTATGGTTGTGGGCATGGTGCCATAAAGACTGACATGATACTGGAGACTTGGTGAGAATTGTACATCTGGATCCTTAGGCTATATAAAGAGAGAGGTTTTGATCTTAAAATGGGCTTTTTGAAACCTCAAAGCTCACTTTTAATGACACACTTTCTTCAATAAGTCTATACCTCCTAATCTATTCAAATAATGATGCTCTCTGGGGACCATATATTCAAACCTATGAGCCTATGAGTGTTATTTTTAGTCATACCACCATATTTTTCTAAATAGACATATTAAACTAACTCCTCATGACTTACCCTTAAGCCCCTTATTTCAAACATCTCTCAGCCCTTATCAGAAGTGCTTCTTTCTATAGTGACAATGAAATAAGATACTGAATTTATCAAGATGCAGAGAATAAGAGACTATTGGATACTTAGCTACAAATATGACATCTATACTAATTTCCATTCTTTCATGACTCATAACTTGTTAGAGAGGAAGGGCAGGACAGATAGATAGTGGTATTGAGTAAGAGGTAGTAGATAACAATAATAAAGCAGTTTGGGGAATATGAAAGTGCAGATGCCCATGTGAACTTACAGTGGTTGAGACAGCATGCAGATAACCTGCATATGCTTAAGCTAGACAAAATCTTAGAATGGATAAAATGTGGTCACAAAGTCTCACCTCCTTTTTAAGGAGCTATTGGCAATTGGTAGCTGCTAGAAGAAGGATCAGTTATGATAGGTTAACTATGCTCCAGTGAATTATGACTATCCAGGGATCTCAAATTCAACTCAAAAGATCTTTTTAAATATTGAGAACACAAGACTTACTAGATATGAGATCAAAAAAAGATCAATTGAAAAGATTTAGGTGAACAGATGAATACAATTAAAATACATTGAATGATTGTCTTTCAAGGTATTGATAAAAAAATAGAACAAACATAAAGAGAAAAATCTAAACTATATAGAACAGCTAATAATCAGTCATAAAATCAGGATAAAGCACTGTTGAAATTTCTAGATATCAAACATATTTTGAGTAATAAGGTTAAAGAAATGTTAAAGGCCTTTCATGTAGGAAAATAATGTGAAAGTGTAAATTTTGTCATAAAGTTAAAAAATAGGTACAGATATTAAATGATTAATTGAAGCAGAACATAAAGAGCAACAATATTTTAAATTAAAAATATAGGGTCACTTACCACCTAAGAGACTCTTTCTTTAATCATCATGTGTCTTGAATGAACCCTATGTATAACCTATAGTAGTTTGCTACGATCAGAAAAACAGTCGAAAAGGCAACAATGATGAGCAGAAATCATTTCCTTACAATGGAATTGACATGTAATATTACATATGATTCAAAATATGCTCCTGCCAGTGGGATTTTTAATGTAGACATGGAACAGGGGGTGAGACAATTGTGAGAAAGGAACACAAAGGAATTGAGAGCAAGATAAAATTTCATTTAAGCTTTGAACTTTATGTTTTTGGGCAGCATTTAGATAGAATTTCAGTGTGGGAAGAATGCACATAGCCTTAAACATGAGAGGATCCATCAAAAAGTGTTAAGGCTGGTTTGTGAAGGGTTGCTAGATAGGGTGGAACTACTGTGGAAATCTATCTTCTATCAGTTAAATGTCTGAAGAGTGACACCTGTTGTCTGGGAGGATCAAAAGAAACTGCCTGAATTCATGAAATAGCTCAAACAATGGGTTGGGGGTATAGCTTTTTCGCTCAGGGCAACTTAGGGCAAGTCAGAAAATTTCTGGCAAATGGCTAACAATAACAGAAGGTTAATAGGGGCCTATAAACATGGCTAACATAAACTGAAAATGGCTAAGCCAAGCTTTGGCTCACAGCATATCCTCCCTTTACAATTATTTTATGAGGTGAATTAACAGTCATCATATGACTAGGCATTAACCAGGAGGGTGAACAGAGGCCAGATCCTCCAAGAGTTTTCAGGCTCTGCAGAAGGAAAACTTTTGCAGCTTGGTGAAGTAAGGTTTTTTTTTTTTTTGTTTTTTAATAGCAGGTATCTTTTTGAGTAGGGGAGGGTCTATTATATTTTTATTAATATCTTTGGACATGAACCTTTATGTAATCAAGCATGTTCTTTAGGAGACTCAGACTCCTAAAGACTCCTAAAGACTCCTAAAGAACATGCTTGATTACATAAAGGTAATACACGGTCTTCTCTTTGCAGTGCTTCACCTTGCACCCTCACTGGTACCCAACCTATTCATAAGAAAGCTTGCATATTTCTGAGTTTTATGCAGTTTTTGTAGGAATCTCATCATCTGAGGGTTTTTTAATACCCTTGGTCTGTGAGATTGAGGCTATGATAATAAATTTTTAAGGGTTTGGAAGCCAAAGAGTCAATTTGCTGCTTTATAAAGAGAGTTAGCTTGCCAAAATTTAAAGGTCACAGTGTTAAAAGGAGGAAAATACTATTTAAGGGTCCTGCAAGAGGCATTAACAGAATAAGTATAAGCAGATGATTTCTATCAATCATTTGTGGTTACAAAAAAAAACTCTGTTTATGCAGATCAAGACTGAGTTTTTCAACCTTAATCACTTGTGTCTCTACCATCTCAGATTTGTTAACATAGTAACAACACTTTTCTCTCAAAAACAAACAAGTTTTGCCTTTCTCTGCTGTTAACAGATCAAAAGCTCAGCAGTTTTGTAGGGTTATCTGAGCAAGGAAAGTTATCTGTCTCTGAAGGGAGGATAGGGATTCTGCAGATGCCTCTAAGGCCAACTAAAGCTGTTGAGACAAGTGAGCTTTAGCTATGTGGAAGTGGCAAAGGTACCTCCTGCTAAGCCAGTGGCCACCAGGGTGGAGGTTAGTGAGACACCAGCCCAAAGTGGCTGGCTGTCCCATCCCAAAAACTCAACAGAAGTGCAAAGCATTAACTGCAGCACCAGGGTGACAGACAGGTAGAGTAACTTGGGAAATAGGAACAGTCAAATGTTTATAAAAGATACCATTACATCAAAGTGTCCAGTGGGTGTACTAGTGAGGAGGAGGCATTTAAAAGCAAAATAAAAACTGTGAGTGACCTGAGGCAAAAAATAAGAAGACATCAGGGAGGAGAGAAAACCCCAGATGACTATCCACCAGGGAGGAATAGAATGGCCTCAGGAGAGGAACTGATGATAGAGGGGGGTGTCCCAATGCCCCACATAGAAAACAAGCAGGGAAATTACTAACACCAGTAATGTTGACAAGCATGAGGCCTTCTCTAAGAAGCTAAAGCCAAGAAAATTGATGGGCTAAGGAGGATAATTGTGAAGTTAATTCTTCCTCTTTCTGCAATATGTTAATATGGTCTGAGGACTGAACTTGTATAAGGGAATGGCAGATATAAATCTTATTACTGGGCCATTTAGCATGCCTGATTATATATATGGCTCCTTTAATGAGGCTGGTCCAGCATGGATCCCAAGCATCCCAGATAACCAACGTGAACCCAGATGTGGATTAATAGAATTAATGTCTGCTCCAAGCATTATGACTAATTATTTGGCCCCTGGTGGGAAGGCAGGCATCATGAATATATCAGGAGGAATAGGTATCGCAGTAAAAACCCGCCATGAGATATGTTTTAAGTGAGGTTTATTTTGTGAGAATTATTTACAAAACAGAGAAGGTTTTAAGAGAAAGTGGAGGGATAAAGTTGTAATGCGCCTCACTGCTGAACTCTCTAACTGCTGGCCCAGCACCGCCTACCCCCTGAAGCAGCGTTATCAGTCTGAAAACCCACGCAACTGGTCCGGAACTCTCGCGAGAGAATATCGGCTTCTTGTTCTGGTCTTCTCTCTCGGAGGTCTACTTTTGAGATCTTTTTCAGTCTACCACACCCCTTTTGTCTCTAGCTTTCTGACATAATCCATTTATATGTATAGTTTTTGATTTTCTGCTACAAATGGGGGCATCTCACACTCTCTTTGATCTATCTATCCTTACAAAAAGATTGAGTCAAATCAAATAAAAATTAAAGTATAAGACCTGTTCTTCCAAGCAGGGCTTGAGAATTGGGCAATTTAACAAAATGGGTTTCTGGCATTCTATGGGGGGGGGGCAATCAGCAGTAGCCAAGAGATGCCCAAAACTATTAGTCTTAGCATGCTTAGTATAAGTCTCCGTTAAGAAAAAAATGCCATGTGAAGGGGGAGATGGCAGACAGTACTTGATCCTGACATTACAAGAGAAGTGTCTACAGGGTCCAGGTCCAGAGTGTCTAGAAGAGTCTTCTCTAAGCAGCTATTGTTGTTAATATCTGTAAAAAAAAGAAAAATACTTCTCAATGAGGGATTTATTTCCTGGGTCTAAAGTTATTATGATTGATATATACTTGTTTTAACAGGCATTCTGGCAGCCATCTATATGTCTCTTCTTAGGTATCATGGACACAAGCTGACCCTTGACCAGATATTAATACTTAGTTGGGCCACTTCCATTGAAATGTCAGTGGATATTTTTTACATGACCATTGCATGTCCTTTTTGTGTACTAGGATGCCAAAGACAATCAGCTGCCGATCCTTTATCTTTGTCTAAGGTAAGGAAGTTAAGGACACACAGGGCATGACTGAGAATATTCCTAGGGCATCCTTTGGTATGGTAGAAGTCTTGCTTTCTGAGTTTCTGAAGAGTAGTCTTAAGGGTCTGATGGTCTCATTCCAAAATGCCCTGACACTGAGAGTTCTAGGGAATACCTGTAACATGGTTTATCTGGAGCTGGTTGCAAAAGTGTTAAAAAATTTTTCCTGTATATCCTGGACCATTATCAGTTTTAATAATTTTTGGGCAGCCCATTATGAAAAGACAATTAAGAACATGTGCAATTTTTGGAAGCGTCCCCTGACTGAAGAGAGGCAAATATAAACCTATTAAATGTATCAACAGTAACATGAATATACTTAAGTTTGCCAAATTCTAATAAATGCCAAATCTCATTAGGGACTAGGCCTCAAGGACTTAATCCCAAATATGGAATAGGCAAGGAGGTGACACTGGTAGGGCTCTATTTGATTCTCTGACCACAGTAAAGCTATGAATTTTTGAGTATGCAACAAAGTATTATATTTGGTTAGGAGCACAAAATGTATAATAATTTGATTTCAAAGGAGTCTGTTTTTTTTATTATAAAACTGTCACACTTGTTCTTTTTAAATTAAAGCATGTTTGACAAGAATAGCTACTCAAATTTCTGCTCTATATAGAAAACATTGACTAGATCAGCTTCTCTTAAATTTATATGAATACCAGAACCTAAACAAACATTGACATGCATCATATTATGGTCATTCTAACAGAAACCTTTCCATATCAACTCTTCCATAGTAAAAGTCTTTAAGTAATCATTTGGTGAGATTGTATATTCATTTTCCAAAACTAAATTAAAAGTAGCAGATTTTATGTTCAGAAATAAGCCCTTCTGAGCATTATACAAAGAATCTAAATGAATATTTCTACTTAACATTCTAAAAAGGAATTTATTTGAAATAGGAAAATATTTCTAAAAACCATTAAATATTGCTTTGATTTTTCAAATAATGATACATGAAATAGTCATGTATGACCTTTAATTATTTTGGGGTTAATTATAAAAGATAAAATGTCATCCCTGTGATTAGAGAACACTATCTCATTAATGATTGTTTAGACAGAATATTTTATATCAAGCTGCCTGGTGATATGTTTGCATTTAATCTTCCATAACTTAAGCTAATCACCAAGATATCCTTAGGGAAGGTCTAACATATTTTTATATTAGTATAATTGCATAGGTTTCATCTAAGTTTTTTAAACCATAGGTTTTATAAAGTAGACACATTTAATTTTAAACATTTTAAATGTGGTTCTAGAGAACAGTGATGCTTGGAGTTCTAAATCTACAGGATGCATTTAACACGAAAATTAAAATCAAGCATTTAGTCAATCTTTAATTTAATACATTGTCAGATTTTAATGTATACAAAATTAATTTCTTATGATTCTTTTAATGTGTCAGCTATCGAGTTACTACCTTATTTTTCTTCATCTTTAGACATCTGTTTTCCTTACAGTCATGCTCTTTCTGTAGTATTACTGCACTCATAATGTCAGAGATGATTGCATGCTAAATATTATGTGACCTTTATACTGACTAACATAAACTTGAGTTGAGTCAACATGTGGTTGTCCATATTTTTGGAAATTTCTTTTAAGGAAAAGAAAGTTTGTTTTGTAAATAGTTAAGGGATAAATATAAAGAAAAAGTTCTTTAAGTTTGAAGAATATTTTCAAATATGAAATGAATCTAATTTTTTTCAAACACTGAGGAATAAACCATGTATTTATTTGGATCATGAAGAAGAGACTAAAAAAGGAATATATGAATAAAGGAAAGAGAGTAATTAGTTGATTCCATTAAAATCTCAAAAAAATGAAAAAGTAACAAAGAAATTTACAAGGTTTTGATGGGTAAAATTATTACATGTTCAAATTGTCATTATATAAGACAGGAAGTGAAACTATGAGAAAGATGCATAAGTATAGAACTTGACATTTTAGATATAAACTCATACTTGCCAGTATCAGAAAAGAATCTCCATTTACCATGGTAATAATAGGATCCTCAACTCTACCAAACTCCATGGATTTTTGCTGTTAATTCCAGGCTTACAGAAGTCCCAAGTAAATGCTTTCTCTCTAAATAATGGCAAAGATCTTATTTAACTTGCAAGCTTAATTAATATGGTTAGCAGGGTTAGAATTATGTGAACAAATTAATGATGTAGATTTCTGTAGTATTTGTTATAGTACACCATTCTGAACTGGTTGTAATAAAAATGATAAGAGAATTTATTTGTTACTCTTCTCTTTGCTATGCCAAAATACCCCTACAAGAAACAACTTAAGGAAAAGTGTCTATTTTAAATCATGGTAGAGGGAATCGTCCATTATGGCATAAATTTTATAGCAGTAGAGGCTGGATGCCGATGACTACCTTGTACCCAGAGTGATAGATTTAGAAAAAATGGATGCTTTTCTCCCTTCTTTATTCAGTCAAATTACCCACTAACATTGTGGTTTGATCTTTCTTTCTAAAAATGAAACCTCAAAATAAACACTCTTTAAGAGGTTCTTCTCTTCAGTAAATCTAGACCTGACAATGAAAATTATCTGTGAAATATGGCATTGATATAAGTAGCTTACATGGGATATTAAATGCCATAGACCACAAAACAGGGTTTGATTTTTTTTAATCATTATCTTACATAAATATCTCAACTCAATTGTTTAGTTATATTTTCTCTAAAACATCACTCAATGATAGACATGCCTTTTATTCCCTTTAATACTTATCAGCTAATAAATGCATTATAAAACACTACACTTGCACAATGGATTTTTTAGTGATAAAGAAAAATAAAATCATGGAATTATTTGAAAATGAAAGGATTGTAGAACATATGTCCAGCTCAATAATATAGATGCAAAATGAAAATTACTATGTGTTTTCTTTTTTATGAACGATTGTATTGAGGCTGGAGAGAGAGGGAGAGAGATAATACTATAAAGATCATGGAAAGACAGGCAGAGCTTTTAGTTGTGAGAAGTAGAAAGTATAAAAGTTGCTTTCCCATCCCAGCAGCCATTTTCTAAATTACCACACTGAGGCTTATATTAATTACAAATACTTAACTTGTGGCTCAGGCTCATTACTAACTAACTCTTAAACTTAATACATATTTCTTATTTATGCTTCACCACATGGATCTTCACAAATTATCTCATTTTGAACACATCCTACGTCACAACAACTATCTGACTTTGCACTTACTCATCTCATCACTCACAGTTTGGATTTTCTACTGAGCTTTATTCTGTGCAGCTATTGGTAAGTCAACTTGGTTTTTTAAAATTTATTTTATATTATTATTATTATTATTATTATTATTATTAACAAAGAAGTCACAATTTCTATCCTGTGTATATTTATTCAAGGTCATTTCCCTCTCCCAACACATCAGGTCATTCTCCTCCACAATTCCCCATCCCCCCTAGCCCCCCCTCCCGGGCAGGCGGCAGGTGGTCCCAAGATCCCATTGTCCCAATATTGCTTAGTTCAGTCTCCACTCCTGGCAAACCCAGTTTTCTCCCCGCAACCTCAAGACTGAGTCGGGTGTTCCTCTAGGGGGAATGGGATCCAAGGAGGCAGTCCAAGATGTTTCTGATCCCAAGCTGTTCAGTGGTTGTGGTTTGCAGTTTGGGCATGCTTTGATTTTTCTTGTTTGTTTGTTTGTTAGTTTAGAGTCCACTAATGAGTGAGTACATCCCCTGCTTATCTTTCTGGGTTTGTGATATGTCACTCAGGAGGATATTCTCCATATCCATCCATTTGTCTGCAACTTTTAGGATATTATTTTTTCTTACTGCTGAGTAGTACTCCATTGTGTAGATGTACCACAGTTTGTTAATCCATTCTTCAGTTGAGGGACATCTAGATTTTTTCCAGGTTCTTGCTATTACAAATAACACTGCTATGAACATAGTAGAGCTAATGCCTTTGGAGTGCAAATGTGTATCTTTACAGTATACACCCAGAAGTGGTATTGCTGGGTCCTTGAATAGACTGATTCTCAATTTTCTGAGAAACTGCCATACTGTATTTCAAAGTGGCTGAACAAACTTACACTCCCACCAAGAAAGGAGGAGTGTTCCCCTTGCTCTGCATCCTCTCCAGCATAGGCTGTCCTCTGTCTTTTTTCTTAGCCAATCTACCAGGTGTCACATGCTCTCTCAAAGTCGTTTTGGTTTGCATTTCTCTGATGGCTAAAGATGAAGAGCACTTTTTCAGGTGCCTTTCAGCCATTCGTAATTCTTCTGCTGAGAATTTCCTTTTTAGATCTGAACTCTATTTTTTGATTAGGTTATTCAAGGTTATTAGGTTATTTTGGGCTCTAGATTCTTGAAATCTTTATATATCTTGGAGATCAGTCCTCTATCTCTAGTAGGATTGGTGAAAATCTTTTCCCATTGTGTAGGGTAACAGGAAAGCCAGGATTGCCAAAACAATTTTACTCAACAAAAGAACCTCAGGAGGTATCACCATCCCTGACTTCAAGTTATACTATAGAGCTACAGTAATAAAAACAGCCTGGTACTGGCATAAGAACAGTCTTGTGGATCAATGGAATTTAATTGAAAATCTGGGCATGAACACAAAAACCTATGAACACCTGATCTTTGACAAAGAGTTCCAAAACATTCAATGGAAAAAAGATAGTATATTTAATAAATGGTGTTGGCATAGCTGGATGGCAGTGCACAGAAAAATGCAAATAGATCTGAGCCTATCACCCTGCACAAAACTCAAATCCAAGTGGATCAAAGACCTCAACATAAACCCAGCCACTTTAAACTTGATAAAAAAGAAAGTGGGAAATACACTTCTACAAATTGGCACAGGCGACCACTTCCTAAATGTAACACCAGTGGCACAGACACTAAGATCAACAATCAATAAGTGGAATCTCCTGAAGCTAAGAAGCTTCTGTAAAGCCAAGGACTCTGTCAATAGGGCAAGTCAACTTGTTTATCTATACAATCATTGCAGCATATACACACAATGTACAGAAGAATAATTTCACAGAAGAAAGTAATGACATTGAATGAGAATATGAAAAAAAGAATAAAGGCAATTTTAGGATATGAAGGGGATCAGAAGAAGATGGGTAGGTGAGATAACAAAGAGCACAATATATAGTCACTTATGAGTGAAAGTACTATAATTAAAAATATTACTTCGTGTTTGCAACTTAAATTTATAAAATTTGAAAAAGTAATTAACTACTTACCAAGTTACAACATATATTACAGTAAGTCTATTTTTCTAATTTCCCCTATATTCCAGTTATTTTTTCATTTTAAATAAAAATAGAGTAGAAAAATAATTAATTGCAAAAATTAAAACTACCAATGTGCTATTCACCTAAAATCAAAGTGCTTCCTTTCTGGAATTTAGATTAATGGTGGGGAAATTCCTTTTTGTAAATTGTACCATACAATTTTCTACAAAATTACAAGGACAAGCAGGACAGGATGTGATATGACATGCTGCCAGGCAGTCTTTCTTGATATGCTTGTTTTATTGTTATTTGTCCATTTTATTCATAGAGTTCTTTTATCTACTGCAGGCTGATTTGAACCTATAGATCTCTTCTTTGAAACACCTGAGTTATTAAAATTATTTACATATTCTACATTGTCAGCATGAACTGCAAGTTTTAGAGAGCTGGAGTAGATATATATTTGTCAAAGAAAAGTATTTGCATATTAACAGTATTGTTGTGGACATTCTAATGCATTAGACATTCAGTAATTTCTAAATTCTCATTGTATTTCTACAAGGAGAGTAAATAAATAAACAAACAAAGAATATATTAAATAAAGTATTGGTAGGTGAATATAAATTTTTTGCTTTTAGTTTTTCTTTGTGTGACTGGTTTTGCAAAGTCCAATGTTTTCTTTCAGAAGCTTTCAGATTCACAGGAAACATTTTTAAAGCAGAGACAGGACAGATTTCTCCATACCCTATATAATGTTAACTGAGTAATAAGATGTTTATTATTCTATACTTATCATTATTAATAAGATACTAATGATGCATTACTGATCTAAATTTACTGAAATTACCTTAGCACCCCCTTCCATTCACAGTTGTATACAGGATACCACCTGTATTTAAACATCACATTTCTTCTGGCCCATCTTTGCACTGTAACAATTTATCTCTCTCTAGGTTTTTGATGATCATAGCATTTTAAGGAATATTTATCAGTTGAGTTGTTGACTATTCATTAAATGGGATTTGTCTGAGGCCTTTCCCATGATGATGGTATGATTATGGAACATCAAGAAAAAGATGACTCTAATCCATAATATGTGAATCATTATAACTTTTGCCCAAAATTTACTTAGCTGTACATTTGAAGACTGAGCAGACTGGCAATCATCTCTTGTATTTGCTGAATAGCAGAATTTCAAAATCTACATACAGAATCATCAGAGCTCTTAATTCAGCATCTAGAAGGAATTGTCCTTATCAACTAGAATGCAATGTATATAAATGACTCATTTATTCTCAGGCCCATAGTTCAAACCCATCCATAGAGTCACTTAGGTCATGTGATGACTAATACTATCAACTTGATGGGATTTGGATTTGGAAGAAAACTCCTGGCTGTCTTTGTGCTTGAGTTTACAGAAAGTTTAAACTGATGTTGGAATGTGACATGAATATACACAGAAATATTATTCCATTGTTGTCTCAGACTAAATATAAGAAAAAAAAGGGCTGTTTATTTTTTTCAGTGTGAAAAGCATGAAGACATGAGTTCAAATCCCAGAAACAAAGGAAACTCACACATAGTAGAATATGTGTGCAGTAGCAAAATTCTACCAGCAAGATTGAAGGTATAAACAGGAGCCTCTCTAGGAACCCTCAGATTAGCTATCCAAACCTTGTACAAAGCAATGTAAAAGGCAAAAACTGAATCATAAAGTTATACTCTGACCATAATAAATAAACTTTGAGAAGCACACATACACACACACTACATGCATGCATTGACTTTAAGTTGAGACCTCAAATTTGTTGTTCTTGTTTGTTTCCTGACTTCACATAAAACATAATCAAACAGTTCATATGTTTGCTTTTTATCACTTCCCAATCAAGACTGACTCAATTTTGGCTGTTAGTCTTTGCCCCCCAAAAAAGTCTTAACTTGTTTTCATCAAGTATTTTGTCACAGAAATGAGCAAAGTAACCACAAAAGGTCAGTATCATGGCGCCTAATGCTCCCTTGAATTCATTCCATACACTTGCAGTGAAGTTATGAAAGTGTTACCACATTCAGTATACATATCATGATGCCTGTAGTCTTTTTTATATTCTATTTTTAGTTTGCATGATAAGTTCTATATTATTCTGAGGGTTTAAATAGTGTCATGCACAGTCATTATATTAGGGAAAATAATTTCTGTATATTAAACATAAACAAAAAATTTAAAACAAACCATTATCTCCAAGTTTTTAGCCTTTTGGTCTTCCACTGAGTAGTTCATTTCACACACATTTGCCATGCAAAAGTATCATATTATTTAGATCATATATATGGAGGACAGTTTTTTTTCATATAGTCATCTTTCTCCTTAATTACATTTATTTATTTTTGCATCCTCACCACTTTAATAGGATTATGTTACTACATTGTATATAATTGTTTTATCTGCTGGTGTAATAAAGATGGTGATTGAGCAAACGCAGACAGAAAGTGTTAGCTGGGCTACCAGGCTAAGAAATCTCTGGAAAAATCTCAGAGCAGAGCAGAGATGCCACAAAGATGCCAGGAGATACAGAGCAAAGAAGTTGAAATGCTGCTGAGTAAGATACAATGCCACATAGTTGAACAAGATAAGAATCATGCATGAATTAAGATAAAGAAGTTAGCAAGTTATATTCCTGAATCCTAGGTCACTCAGCATAAAATTAATATAAGCATTTGCATGTGTTTCTTTGGGACTGTGAGTCTGAACCATGAAACTAGGCCTGAACATCTGGGCCAGAAATCAAATACAATGAATGTAGCCCAGTGTGGTACACATACACCCACATAAGGCTTGAGAAAGATTTAAAAAGGAGCTAGAGCACAGAATGAGAGCCAAAAGCAGTTTCCAGGTTTTATCTTTGATGGATTGGGGGTACACAAACACTGTGGCATTAGGACTTGAATTACAAAATGGCTGTTTAAACTGTATCAAGGCCAGTTTTCAAAGTCTCCCAGAAGATTTAGTATAAGCAACAAGTTACATATGATGGATTTAAAGTTGTTTATATTGGACATAAGGGAAACAGAGTCAAAGACTGATTCTTTGTAGCAGCAGCATTTTCTTGGATCAGCTCTGTTTGCTAAAGGCAAGTAGAGGAACAGATTTTTTTTGTTTTGTTTTATTATTATGTGTTGGGAGCTGCGATCGAGCCACAGCCTAAAATGGCACCATCTTCTGCCCTCTGCCTTCCCTGATGGCGAGCTCTCCCTAGGGAACAACTTCTTGTTTGGCATGAAGTGATCACTCCAGTGAGCATCCCCATGCATGACCCAATGGGCAGCATCCACGTGGCAGGGAGTGAGTGGATCAGGATCATGGGAGAGCTTTTAAGCCTAGAGCTAGGGGGAAGGGGGAGGAGAAGGAGAGAAGAAAGAAGAGTGTGCACTCTGAATAAAGGACCTGGTCAGTTGCTGCATAAGAATCTCATGTTGTGTCTTCCTTGCCGGTGAGGTGGGCATGACAACTGGCCCTGAGACTTGGGAACATCCCATGAAGGATTCAGAACTGTGGTAATCAGGGGGGGTTAACAGGTAAGTCTCACAGGAAAATAGTGGGACCTGCGTTAAGCAGGAAAACTCTGCTTGTAGAAAAAAGCAGAGAACAGGGCATCTGCTGATGAGCGGATCTAACTTGTTGGTATTTTGGGGCTGTTTGAAAAAAAAAGCATATAAAGGGTTTTAAATAGTCAAGGGTGAGGCAGGAGAGATGGATCACAGGTTAAGAGCACTAACTGTTCTACCAGAGGTCCTGAGTTCAATTCCCATCACCCACATGGCAGCTCACAACTGTCTGTAGTTTCAGTTTCAGGCAAACACCAAGGCAAATAAATAAATAAATAAATAAATAAATAAATAAAAGTATTAAAAAAAATAGGCAAGGATATGGGTTTAAATTCTTCTCACCCGATTGCCACAGCTTTGAAAGAGCTGTTGAAGAGTAACAGTGTGAACGTTAAATCAAAATATTTAAAAACCTTTTTAGATGGAGTAGATCACTGCTCTCCTTGCTCCTTGGTTTTTGGTTAGTGGTTCACTTACAAGCGCAGCATGGGAAAACTTAGAAAAGGATTTGATTAGGGCACATGAGGCTAGAGAGCTGGCAATGGGTATTATACCCATCTGGTCCCTGGTGTGTGAATGCCTAGATCATGCTATGGGCAAAGACTTGATAGAGGAAGGGGCAAGGGAATTAGAGAAGCTTAAAGAATGATCCGAAAGAGAGTCCCTAACAGCCAAGTGATCCATAGGAAGATTGTATCCACCACTGCCTTCCCTAGAAGAACTCTGCATAGAGTCCCCAGATGAGTCTGTTTCCCAGTGCTCAGATGAAAGATTGAGTTCAGACTCTGAGCCTGAACAGAAAGAGAGAATAAAAGGGAGAGGCTGTTAAAAAAGAAACTAAAAAGGGGAAGTCAACGATTTGTTTTCCCTACTGCATCTATTGGCCCCCCTCCGTATTGCCTGTCTGCTGGGGGCATCTGTTCTAAGCCACCAGATAACACAAAAGTGTGGAAGAAAGTCCAGCATGAGCTGCGCCCTAGCGTGCCGCTGGCTTTTCCAGTTTTTCAAGATAACCAGGGGCAAAGGTATCACGAGCTTTTAGATTTTAAGACAGTAAAATCCCTGGTAGAGTCTGTCCGCACTTATGACACTACTGCATCTTTTACAGTAGCACAGATTGAGGCATTGAGAAGATCTGCCATGATGCCTAGTGACTGGAGTAGCTTAGCAAAAGTATGTCTCAATCCTGGGCAGTATTTAGACTAGAAATCATTCCTGACTGAATTTGTGGGGGAGGAAGCAGCAGCCAACCATGCAGCAGGGAACGCTGCCTGAGACCAGGACATGTTACTAGGGACCGGTCACTTTGCTAACGCCCAGATAGGTTACCCGATCCCAGTATATGAACAAATTAATAAGATATCCATAAGGGCATGGAAAGCATTGTCTAATAGAGGAGAAATGAGTGGTAATTTTACCAAAATCACTCAAGGGACCACCGAGCCCTTTTCAGACTTTGTGGCTAGAATGGTGGAAGCAGCAGGAAGAATGTTTGGGGATGCTGAAACCGCCATGCCTCTGATTAAGCTGTTGATTTATGAGCAATGTACCAAAGACTGCAGGGCAGCCATCACACCGTACAGGCACAGACCTTTAGAGGTATGGATGAAGTGTTGTAGGGAGCTAGGGGGACCACTTTCTAATGCAGGGCTGGCTGCCGCTGTAATGCAGCTTAACCATAACAAGAAGGAAAATGACAAGGGAACTGGGGCGTGCTTTGCCTGTGGAACACAAGGCCATTTGAAGAGGGATTGTCCTAATCGTAGTGCCCCACCTAGGCCAGGGCATGGGGCAATTGCACAGCCAGGCCTTTACCCTTGCTGTAAAAAAGGCAAGCATTGGGCCAATGAGTGTAGATCAGTGAAAGACGTTAATGGTCAGCCCCTAACACAGCCAAGTAATACACAGTCAAAAAATGGGAGGTGGGGCCCCCGACCTCAGGGCCTGCAAATATATGGGGCAATAGAGAATCAGAATACCAGCCCAACTGTGGAGCAGTGGCAGACACTCTGCCACCCCAACGACCATGGAGAGCCACTGCAGGGTCGGCTGGATTGGACCTCTGTGCCACCATCAGACTCGTATTAACACCTTGGATGAGTGTACAGTTAGTGGACTCAGATTTCAAAGGGCCATTAAACCCTGGAATGGTGGGATTGCTCATAGGGCAATCTTCCATGGCTCTTAAGGGTCTTAAGGTGCATCCTGGAGTTATTGACCCTGATTATACAGGCATAGTAAAGACTATGGTTGAGTTCCCAAAAGGTATTTTCTCCATTTCCCCTCGAGACAGGATTGCACAATTATTGATTCTACCTAGTCTCCAAGCTCAATTTGTGGCAACTGACAGAAACAGAGGGAAAAAAGGATTCAGATCCACTGATAACAATTTAACATGCTTGTCACTAGAGATGGATGATCGACCTATGATCACTTTGACAGTGGACAGTGAAAGAATCCTAGGACTGCTAGATACAGGTGCAGACAAAAGCATAATAGCTAAAAAAGACTGGCCATCAGGATGGCCTATTCAGGCCTCTTCCCAGATGCTGCAGGGCCTAGGATATGCTAGGGCACTGGATGTTAGTGCACGATTATTGAATTGGACCAATGATGAAGGCCAAAAAGGTACTATTCAACCATATGTGCTAGAATTGCCTGTTATCCTATGGGGAAGAGATTTGCTAAATGACATGGGGTTTAGGTTGAGTAATGAGTATTCCCAAACCTCCCAAAAAATAATGGCAGATATGGGCTTTCACCCTCAGTATGGATTGGGTAAATGCTTACAAGACAGAGAAAACCCTGTATCAACTCAGCAGAGACCACCCAGACAAGGCCTGGGTTTTTCCTAGGGGCCACTGAGGATGGTATTCCCATTACTTGGAAGACTGGGAAACCTGTATGCGTCCCTCAGTGACCCCTATCCCTAGAAAAGTTAAAAGCTGCTCAAGAACTAGTCCAGGAACAATTGGCACAAGGACATATTGTGCCATCCACATCACCATGGAATACTCCTATATTTGTGATTAGGAAGAAATCAGGAAAATGGAGATTACTGCGTGACTTGAGAGCAATAAATAATCAGATACAGCTAATGGGTCCTGTGCAGCGGGGGCTTCCCTTGCTGACTGTCTTGCCTTCGCAATGGCATGTTATAACAATAGACATTAAGGATTGCTTTTTCTCCATTTCTTTGAATTCAAAAGATACAGAGAGATTTGCCTTTTCCGTTCCCTCATGTAACCATGAGGAGCCAGACCAATAGTCCATGCTTTAGAACCTATACGAGCGGCTTTCCCAAAAATATGCTGCGTCCATTATATGGACAATATACTGTTAGCAGGAAAAAATGAGTTACGGTTAAAAGAGGCTTTCAGAGCATTAGAAAAGACATTAAGGTCTTGGAGGATTTGTATTGCCCCAGAAAAGGTGCAGATTGCTCAGGTTGTTGAGTATTTGGGGGCTAAAGTGACCCCTCAATCAGTTTATCCACAAAAGTTAGAAATCAGAAAAGACAATTTAAAGACATTGAATGATTATCAAAGGTTATTAGGAGATATAAATTGGATTAGGAGCTACCTAAAGCTAGCAAATTATGAATTAAAACCATTATATGATGTGCTTAAAGGTGATAGTGCCCTAGATTCACCTAGATATTTGACGAAAGAAGCACACCAGACACTACAATTAGTAGAAGATAGACTACAACAGGCTTACCTACAGCACATACAGGAAGATCAGGAGCTGCTGCTATGCATTTTACCTACCATGAGACAACCCACAGGAGTGTTGTGGCAGCAGGGACCCTTGTTATGGATTCATCCTAGAGTATCCCCTGGAAAGAGCATTGAGCATCATCCTACAACTGTTGCTCAACTGGCCCAACTTGGCTTACAAAAAACCTTACAGTTTTTTTGTACAGTCCTGAAACCATTGTAACACCTTACACCACAGCACAAGTTTTAGTGTTGTGTACTACCATTGATGATTGGGCCATTCTTAGATGCTCCTTTCCTGGAAAGCTTGATAATCATTACCCAAAGAACCCCTTAATGACATTCTTTAAAGAACATCCATTGTTTTTCCAAAAATAACAGCTACCACACCTCTTCCTGATGCTATTAACATATTTACAGATGGCTCCAAGAACAGAGTGGGAGCATATCTGGTCCTTGGTCAGCCAGTAGTCCAATGCCAATTTGCTACAGGGACCCCTCAAGTAACAGAATTACAGATAGTGCTAGAAGTCTTTACAACCTTCTCCTATGTGTTTAATTTGATTTCTGATTTGATTTATGTTATAAATGCCTTGAAGATTCTTGAAATGGCAGGCCCCATAAAACCATCCAGTAATGCAGCCTGTCTATTTTCCCAATTGCAAAATCTTATTAGACACTGCTCTCAAAGATTTTTTCCACAACATATAAGGGCTCATACAAAGTTTCCCGGTCCCTTATGTGAGGGAAATGCCTTAGTGGATGCAGCTACTAGACAAAAGTGGTTATTTCCTGTAGCTGTCAGTACTCAGGCCCGAGATTTTCACAAACTCTACCATGCTAATGCTAAGACTTTGCGGTCTAAGTTTCACCTGTCCAGACAAGATGCTAGACAATTTGTGTTTGATTGCCCTCAGTGTGTGCAATTCCACCACCCACCATCCTTGGGAGTTAACCCATGAGGGCTACTCCCCCTTAAGGTCTGGCAAATGGATGTTACTCATTTGCCTGAATTTGATGCTCTAAAATATGTTCATGTATCAGTAGATACGTGTTCAGGGATTCTTCATACTACAGCCATGAGTGGAGAAAAGGGCCACAATGTTATAGCCCATTGCCTCGAAGCATGGGCAGCCTGGGGTAAACCTACACAAATAAAAACTGATAATGGACGAGGCTACACTAGACAACAGTTCACTACCTTTTGCGCACAGATGGGCATATACCTTAATCATGGCCTACCCTACAACCCCCAAGGGCATGGCATTGTAGAAAGGGCGCATCGTACCCTCAAAGAATGTCTAATTAAACAAAAGGGGAAATAGGCCTTGGCCGTACCCCAAAGGAGAGACTTTCTTTAGCTCTCTTCACTCTTAATTTTTTTATTTTAAATTCATGTGGCCAGTGTGTAGCCGATAGACATGCTGCCCCGGGCGGTGGCATTAGTGGTCTAGTTAAATGGAAGGATGTGTTGACAGGTCACTGAAAAGGACCTGATCCCGTGCTGGCATGGGCACGAGGGTCTGTTTGTGTTTTTCCCCAGGAAGCTCAAGACCCAGTGTGGGTTCTGGAATGATTAACCAGAAGAGTCAAAGAAGATGGTCCTGTTGCCCATCCTCCTGATGATGCTGTCATCACAGAGCCTTGCCCAAGTGAGGCAGAAGGTCAAGCAAGACCAGATCCGATGGGGAATCCTATCGACATTCCCGCTTCTGATGCCGGTGACGCATTCAGCACCAGTGTTTCCTAGATTTTTTACCACTAACAAGGATGTAGATTTACCTTACCTGTCATATGATAGTGAGGTTGCTCCCGTACAAATAGGGGAATATTAGTTTTCTCTTTAAAAGGAGTATTTTGCTTTACCATTAATACAATTGATTCTGAGTGTATAAATTTAGTTAGGCATACTGCAGGGTGGTGGAATTTAAGCATAAAATGGGGCTCTCAAAGTAGTAGAGAAGTACATGACACAGCTTTTAGTTTTTCATTTTTATCCAATCCTGGGTATGATTGTGCCCACTGGTTGAATGCCACCTGGCCAGAAGAACGTAATGCCAGTTTTCCTGCCATGCAACAGCCTAAGTGGGCTCCATATTGTGTAGGGATGCTAGAACCTAATGTCCGATGGCCATGGATGGGGTGTCAGTCCCACATGGTGACATGGGTTGATAAACATTGGTTGTTTATCTTTTCTCCCAATGCCACTGGGCCTGGCATGTATTTTCAAGGGTTGTTTCAGCAGACACTGACAGTAAATCCCTTTGATAATTGGAAGCTGTGTGATATTAATGGAAGTTGCTCAAATGTGGAGCCTCTTTGGTTGCTGTTAGGAGGAGCAATTGGTAGGCATAATGTTACATGACAGTATAATTGGACCACCCAGGAGAATAATACTGATCCAAATGCAGCTTCTGTGATGGTTAATGCCACCACCGTGTGCATTAAAATGCACAGCAGCATTATGTCCACCCTTCACTTTCAATCTGCTCTTGTTTGTGTGTACCCACCATTTGTGTTTATTGTGTGTAAGAATACCTCAGAAGATAAGGATTCCTGCTTTTATGCACAATGTTGGAATGCTCAGAATTATTCCTTTGCCTTAGTTGCCAGAATACCACGATGGATTTTTGTGCCAGTAATAACCCCAGGTTTCATGACTTTATTTAGACAAAAGAGAGATTTTGGCATCACAGCAGCCATTGTTATAGCCATTGCCTCAGGTGCTGGAGGAGCCACTACTCCAGCCATTGCCATGAGCCATACAATACAAACCTCACAGACCTTAAATGATTTGTCTACCACAACCATCGAGGCTTTAGATGTCCAAGCGAATATTAATTCCCAATTAAAGGGAGGCCTGATGGTTGTTAATCAGAGAATTGATTTAGTTCAAGAACAGATATATGTACTCTGGCAGCTTGCTCAGCTTGGGTGCGAATGGAAGATGTCTGGCTTATGTGTCACCAGTATTCAATATGAGAATTTTACTCATGCTGCAAATTTGTCTAAACAATTATCTAGTTTTTTATTAGGGAACTGGACCAGAGAGTTCGAAGTGCTGATGACCTAATTGAGAATGGCCATCGTATCCGTGGATTTGACCAGGGTGGATCCTGAACTAGCTGAAGGGCTGGCCTCTTGGATTTCTGCTGCTGTGGACCATCTGAAAGAGTGGGCAGGAATAGGCTCTATGGCTGGCTTTATGGTGTTGATATTCTTCGTTTGCATGTGGTGTGCTTATTGCATGAGGGTTCAGCAGTGCTGGAAGGCCGCTTTACTGGTGCAAGCCTTTACTGCCATTGAGGAAGGACAGTCTCCCCAAGTTTGGCTGGCTACCCTAAAACATTAGCCTCCATATTTTTGCAGGTTGCGAGGCTATACATTGCAGTCAGGTTACTTCTCAATAGTTTGGGGAGCTCGAGGAGGGTATGTTCATTTGCATGTGGGTTGTTGCCCTGAATTTCCCACCTCTGCAAAAATAAAGTGTGGACAGGTCTTATGTTCTTGAGGGGGACGCCCCAAGAGAAGCTTGGGATGATGTTCCAATAGCACAGCAGAGAATGGACCTCTACCCTTACCTGATTTATTTAAATAATAATAAAAAAAGGGGGAACTGTTGGGAGCTGCGATCGAGCCACAGACTAAAAGGGCACTGGCTTCTGCCCTCTGCCTTCCCCGACGGCGAGCGCTCCCTAGGGAACAACTCCTTATTTGGCGTGAGGCGATCACGCAAGTGAGCGTCCCCATGCATGACCCTATGGGCAGCATCCACGTGGCAGGGAGTGAGTGGATCACCGGAGAGCTTTTAAGCCTAGAGCCAGGGGGAAGGGGAAGGAGAAGGAGAGAAGAAAGAAGAGTGTGCACTCTGAATAAAGGACCTGGTCAGTTACTGCAGAAGAATCTTGTGTTGCGTCTTCCTTGCCGGCAATGTGGGCGTGACAATTACAAACAAAGAAGTCACACTTTCCATCTTTGTATATCCTTATTCAAGGTCCCTTCCCCCTCCCAACAAATCAGGTCATTCTCTTATCTCCACAATACCCCATCCCCTCCCTGGACAGGCAGCAGGCAGTCCCAAGGTCCCACAGTTCCAATATTGCTTAGTTCAGCCTCCACTCTTGACAGGTCCAGTTTTCTCCCCCCAAACTCAAGACTGAGTCAGGAGTTACTCTAGGGGGAGTGGGATCCAAGGAGTCAGTCCAAGATGTTTTTGATCCCAAGCTTTTCAGTGGTTTTGGTTTGCAGGATGGGCATCCTTTGCTTTTTTCTTGTTTGCTTGTTTGTTTGTTTGTTTGTTTATAGTCCACTAATGAGTGAATACATCCCCTGCTTATCTTTCTGGGTTTGTGATACGTCACTCAGGAGGATATTCTCTAAAACCATCCATTTGCCTGCAAATTTTAGGATATTATTTTTTCTTACTGCTGAGTAGTACTCCATTGTGTAGATGTACCACAGTTTGTTAATCCATTCTTCATTTGAGGGACATCTAAGTTGTTTCCAGGTTCTTGCTATTACAAATAACATTACTATGAACATAGTAGAGCTAATGCCTTTGGAGTGCAAATGTGTATCTTTACAGTATACACCCAGAAGTAGTATTGCTGGGTCCTTGGATAGACTGATTCTCAATTTTCTGAGAAACTGCCATACTGTATTTCAAAGTGGCTGAACAAACTTACACTCCCACCAAGAATGGAGGAGTGTTCCCCTTGCTCTGCATCCTCTCCAGCATAAGCTGTCCTTTGTGTCTTTTATCCTAGCCAATCTACCAGGTGTCAGGTGCTCTCTCAAAGTTGATTTGATTTGCATTTCTCTGATGGCTAAAGATGATGAGCACTTTTTCAGGTGCCTTTTAACTATTCATAATTATTCTGCTGAGAATTCCCTTTTTAGATCTGAACCCCATTTTTTGATTGGGTTATTCAAGGTTTTGGACTGTAGATTCTTTAGTTCTTTATATATCTTAGAGATCAGTCCTCTATCATTTGTAGGGTTGATAAAAATCTTTTCCCATTCTGTAGGCTGAGGGCTAGAGAGATGGCTCAGCCGTTAAAGGCTAGGCTCACAACCAAAATATAAGAGGAACAGCTTTTTTGAATTACGCTTTCTGATTCAGCCTTAGAGGCCAAACACTTGTGAGTGTCTTTAGAGGCCCTGCTGCCAAATACTTAAATGGAGGTAATAAGCAGTATACAAGAGTGCTTAACTCAGTGATTATATGGACTCTAAAATTCCCCAGAGTGGTAATTGTGAGTTTTGCCAGTACCTCTTCTAAAAAGCTAATTTATGAAGCTAGATTATGAGTTGGGGGCAGCCTGCCAACCACTCCAACTCAGCCTTTAATTCTTAGCCTGCCTTGGCAGATTAAATATGTGATCAGAAACAGAAGGAAATAAAGGGAGTCAGCCACACCTTGGCAGATTAAAGGTGGTCAAAATAAGAAGAAATACAGGGATCTGGGTAGAGTCAGTCACTCTAGCCAAACTTTTATTCCTTAGCAACACTTTGGCAGACTAAAGGTGTGATCAGAAATAGAAAGAAATAGAGGAAGGTGGGTGGGGTCAGCTACCATAACCAAGCAAAGTTATGTTTAGAAATAGAGAAAGAGAAGAAATAAGAGAAAAACAGTATTCTATTTCTAGGGGACTTTGTTATTCCTTTGATGATTTTATAAAATCTTTTCCACATATGTCTTTAGTTTCTTGTTCAGTTTATATAGTAGAAATATCTACTTCAAAATAACATTTCTCTTTGGATTAAAATTCCTGTATGATAATGCTTAGAGGGTAAAATAACTAGAATGCAATTAAGTTCTAGATCCACACAGTCCATATCTGCACACTTTAATTTCTTTTTCCACCAAAGCTAATTCTCCCTGAGCTTCAGGTGACTATTTAATTTCTTATTACCACTTAAAGTTTTGAACAAAATGCTTCATTCATCATTTTTTTTTCATTTCAATAGGGGTTCATAAATTTGAAAAGTCTCTTAGCAATCTTTGAAAATCATTAAGTGTCTTAAAGCTATATTTCTTGATTTGTACCTTCTGGGGTCTAAAATTTTGTTGGCTTACTTTGTGAACTAAATAATTAATGAAATCTCTTTTTTGTATTTATTCATGGGCAATTTGTAATCCCAAAGCAGATTTTTTTTCACTTCTTCAAATATTTTTTTCTAAAGTATCAATATTTGAATCAGCCAAAAAGATGTCGTCCATGTAATAATAAATGATAGACTGGGAGATTTTGTTATATATCTGCCCTAATGTTTTTGTACAAAATATTGGCACAGAGTGGGACTATTCAGCATTTTTTGATGGAGGACTCTCCATTGATATCTCTTTATAGGTAGATAATTATTATAAGTGGGCAATGTAAAGATTAGTTTTTTTTTCTTTGTACAGATATTGTAAGGAAACACTCTTTTAAAGCAATAACATTAATAGGTCATTCTTTGGGTAACCAAGAGAGCAAAGGAATTCTAGATTATAGAATGCCCACTGGCTTGTTCACCTTGTTTATTGCCCTTACATCTGTTACCATCATCTATTTACCACATTTTTCTTCAATAAGACAGGAGAATTTCAAGAGTTTGGTTGATTCTTTAATTCTTTAATTTGCAAAGCATTTAATAGCTCCTGTACCAGCTGTTCTAAGGCTTGAAATTTCTCATTTGTTAAAGGCCATTGATGAACCTATATAGACTTATCTATTAACTATTTTAGAGATAACACTGTGCATGTCTTTGAAAGAGCAGCAGCTGTTGTGTCTTGTTTCTTTACAACCTTTTTCTCATAATACCTTCTAATGTGGTAATTTATGATTTATTTCTGTGTTTCAAAGAAAGTTAATCTGTGTATTCCATTGTTCTAGTAAATTTTATCCCCATAATTTTATATAAATGCTAGCTACATATGGCTGTAATTTTCTCCCTGTCTGTCTGGTCCCATATACTCAAGCCATCTTTCACTCTGTTTTACCTGGGATAACAATCCAATTCCCAGCAGAACTATACATTTACCTCCTGAAGGGGTCATCTTGGATGCTATAACTCTGGTGAAATTACTGACTGCCCTTGTTTCCAATAAACATTCAATAATAACATCATTTATTTGCATATTTAACTTTGGCTTTTGATCATAAATAGAACTTTGCCAAAATATTTGATTTATAATTTCTCCTGAGTTTTTTGTCTTTTTTATATATTGTATTGTTCAGTGTACTATGGATTTTTTATAATAGTTTTTAATTTTTATAATTGTTTTGGGAAGGCATTTTCTTCACAATATGAGGGTAAGATTAAATTGCATTTCATATAGGGCTTTGAAAGCCCCCTTGGTGCATTTTCTGAAAGCAGAAAGTTACCTTGCCTGTCTCTTGTTAACCTGCACTCATTAGTCCTATGCTTCCCTTTGTCTTACCTTGTGTGTATTCCAGAAGGGAAGAGCATCCTCTTGAGATTATTCCTAAAAAGACACAATTTATGGGAATTCCTTGTTAAAAATCTACTTTTATGTGATCTTGCCTTCTACAATTGTAACATTTAACACTTTGACTTTTTATTACATTTCTAAAATAACCTCTCTTATCAAGTTATCATCTCAGTCATAAGGGTCTCAATAAATTGTCTTATGAAAGCAATCCTCCAAGGGTGCTGACCTTGCTTTTAATGGTTTGATTATTCTCTTTCATTGTGAGTTAAAATTCTTAAAATCCAGTGATTCAATTATTATTCACCTAGCTTCTGAATCTGGTACCATTCTATTTACTTCTGCAGTTCATCTGTACAAAAAGTCAAACTAGCATCTGATGACCCATGGACAGGTCAGAAGGCATGCATACACATGGCCAAAATTTCAGCCCTAAACTCAAGCAGCAACTGAGACTAAGAGCTATCTAATTTATTACATATCCTGCCACCATCCTGGGTTAAAATTAAATTTTAACAACAGTACACCTACAAACTTATAAAAACTGAACTATTCTTTACTGAGTTACCAGTGGGTCAAGAAAAATTAAAGAATTCCTGAAATTTTAACAAAATGAACTACAATATACTCATGTTTGTGGGAGAAGATAAAAACAGTACTAGGAGAAAAGTATATAACAATAAATGCCTGAATAAAGAAATTAGGGAATTGTCATGCCAGTAACTTAACAGCATGCATGAAAGGCCTAGAAATAAGAAAACAGACTCACCCAAGAGAAGTAGGCTATGGGAAATAATCAAATTCAGTGCTGAAATTAATGAAATAGACACAAAGAGAAAAGTACAAAGAACCAATTAAAAATTTGAGCTTTTGAGAAAAATTAGCAAGATAGATAAATCTATATCTGAAGTAAGTAAAAGAGCAGAGAGAATAACTCATAGTCTGATACCTAGTCCAAGAGTCTTTGGAGAGGACTCATTCAGCAACTGGTGAAAACAGATTCAGAGAGCCACAGCAGAACATAATTCAGAGCATGAGAAATTCTGTGAAAGGAGCAGTGGATGGATTATAAAAATTAAAGTGATCAGAAAAATCACAAGGAATCCCAAAAACAACTAACAGGCATTCACAGAGACTAAACCAACCATCAGGAAACCTGCATGTGTCTCAACTAGGCCCTTTGAATATATATGACAGTTGGTTAGCTTGATCTGTTTGTGAGACTTCTAACAGTAAGATCAGGAGCTGTCCCTGATTGTTTTGCTGGCTTTTGGAACCCTACTCCTCATACTGAGTTGCCTTGCCTTTCCTTAATACAAGGCAAGAGGCTTAGTATTACTACAACTTGATATGTCTTGTTTTGTCAATTTTTATTGGAGGCCTGCAATATTCTGAATAAAAATGGAGGAGGAATATATGTGGTGGGTGGTGGGGAAGAAGGGAGGTGGTGGCAGAGAAAGGAGAAAGAGGAAACTATGTTGAAGATGTATAATTAAATAAATGAGTAAAATAAGTAAAGGTTAAAAAAAGAAAAGTCAATTTTAGTTTTCATAATCATTAAAGTTGAAGTAGGTTTTTCTAATGTTTTTTGCCATATTTTAATGTTTATTTAGTCATTTTTGTGAATTTTTCTTACAATAGAATCTTGTATTCTTGATTATGGTCCTTCAGCTCTCAGATGGAACACTGTTAGCCCAGACAGAAGAAGAAAATAATTCAAGCTAATATGTGTGTGTGTGTGTGTGTGTGTGTGTGTGTGTGTGTGTGTGTGTTTGCGCACTCATATGATCAAGTGGACACATGTGTATATATGTATATGTTAACGGACTTAAGTGTATAATAGATATTTTGAGGTAAATGAGTAGCGATAAGATTTTTTTATGCCTTTTCAGGCATAATGACTGTTATTTTACATCTTTTTCTTTTGTATTCATCTTCCTTCTTCCTTCATAACTAGAGTCTCTGTTTTTTTTCTTTTTCTACCTTCAGACCACAATCTCTTTTAATCTCTATATCAGCATTCTACTATTCCATGAAAATTTCTATGTGCTAAAACTTGTTTATAGTCAGTTAATAGAAGTATTAAGATTTCTTTGGCATGTTGTTAACATTATATGTATTCTTTATCAACTTACCCTATTTCCTATTGTGCTAACATTTTGACTTCATAATATTTTGTTTTGTTAGAATTCAGGGTTTTGTTTTGTATATTGGGGTAACCCTGAACTCACAGTGAAACCTCAATTGGCCTTGAACTTCCAATCCTCCTGACAGCCTCTGAAGGACTGAAGGACTGGGCTACCATATATGGAAAATGCACAAATCTTCATCTATATCATTTTGCATTTAATTTGCTTTTCTGTAAACATAAACTTATAGCAGTTTCTTTGAAAGTTGACATACACACAAATACATAAATGTGCAAATAAAACTACCTCATATATATATATATATATATATATATATATATATATATATATATACCAACGACCAAATATATAATTAACAACATTCTCTATCTGAGAACCCTACAAAGTATAGAACCAACCCACCTGATAAGATATAATCATTGTACAACAGTTTTATGGATGATTTGTAAATTATCAAGATTTTTTCCCCTGAATCAAGGGTAGGCAATGCATTTCAGCATAGAGGATGAGTTCTGAAAATCCATTTGATGTGCCAGGGACAGGTCCTAAACCCACTGTTAAAGGCCCCAGAAAAAATTAAACCATACAACTATCAATGAAATTCATTATGCAAAGGAACTAGTTTATCCCATACAGGCTTCCAACCACTTGGTTCAGAGTTCATGAGTTCCTACTAGCTCACATAAGCTGTCTCTGATATTTTCACCATCAATATGATCCCTATTTCTTGTATAATCTCTCCTCCCAGTTTTCAGCTGAACTTATAGATCTTGGTCCAGTACTTGGCTAAGAATCTCTTCATCTTCTTTCAACATTTACTGGTGAAAGCATTCTGATGACAATTAGGGTAGTCGCCAATAGGTTTATAAGCTAGTTCAGGGCATCATCTCCAGCATTGCTAGGAGTCATGTTTTTTTTTTTATTTATTTTTTTCAATTTTCAACCTGCCTTGCCATATGACCAAACAGCTTATTTTTTATTCTTATTTATATTTTTATAAAATCTAATTTTTCCATGTATCCCCTTGTTCTATCTCCCTTCTCCCTCGCAAACCCTCCCAATCAGCTTTCACCCTGTCTTTTTTCCATTCCCCTTTCCCAGAAAGAACAAGATGTCCCCACGTGAATTAGTTCAGAATCCACATCAGGCAAGTTTGATTTTTTCATCCCAATATCAAACTGGGTTATGTGTTCCTCTGGAGGGAGAGAACTCTAAGGTGTTCCCAATTAGCTAAGGAAATCTGTATTTTCTCTTCCTAGGGGACTCCTTGGATGTCTCTCTTAAATTCCTTAAGATTCCAAGATGTTCAGTGGTTGTGGTTTGCAGCCTGGGTGTTCTTTAGTTTTTTTTTTTTAAAGTACACTAATGAGTGAGCACATACCCTGCTTATCTTTCAGGGTTTGTGATACCGTGCTCAGGAGGATATTCTCCAAATCCATCCATTTGCCTGCAAAATTTAGAATACCATTTTTTCTTACTGTTGAGTAGTATTTCATTGAGTAGATATACCAGAGTATGTTTATCCATTCTTCAGTGAGGAACATCTAGGTTGCTTCCAGGTTTTTGCTATTACAAATAATGCTGCTTTGAACATAGTTAAGCTAATGCTTTTGGAGTGTGAATGTGCATCTTTACGGTATATGCCCAATAGTGATATTGCTGGATCCTTGGGAAAAGTGAGTCTCAGTTTTCTGAGAAACTACCATACTACATTCCAGAGTGTCTGAACAAATTTACACTCCCACCAACAATGGAAGTGTGTTCCCCTTGATCCATATCTTTTCCAACATATGCTGTCTTCTGTGTTTTTAATCTTAGCCACTCTGATAGGTGTAAGGCAGTATCACAAATTTGTTTTGATTTGTATTTCTCTGATGGCTAAAGATGTTGAGGTATTTTTCTAGTGACTTTAAGCCATTTTTAATTCTTCTGCTGAGAATTCGCTTTTCAGTTCTGAACACCATTTTTAATTAGGTTATTTAGTGTTTGGGGCTCTAGTTTCCTGAGTTCTCTAGATATTTTAAAGATTAGTTCTATGAAACTTATTAGGTTGGTGAAAATATTTTCCCACTCTCTAGGCTGTTGTTTTGTCTTATTTTCTGTGTCCTTGGTCGTATAGAAGCTTCTCAGTTTTAGGAATCTCCATTTATTGATTGTTGTTCTCAGTGTCTGTTTTATTCATATTATATTTGGAAAGTGGCCACATGTGCCAGGGTGTTGGAGGGTATTTTCCACTTTCTTTTCTGTTAAGTTCAGTCTAGCTGGGTTTATGTTGAAGTCTTTGATCCACTTGGAATTGAGCTTTGTGGAGGGTGATAAGTTTTGATCTATTTGCATTTTTCTACACACTAACTTTCAGTTATGCCAACACCATTTGTTGAAAATACTATCATTTTTCCTTTGAATGTTATTGGCCTCTTTGTCAAAATCAGATGTATTGGTTAATGTTGGGGTATTAGATTCAATTCCAATGATTTGCAAGTCTGTTTTTATGCCAGTACTAGGCTGGTTTTTTTTTTTTTTTTTTTTTTTTACTAAAGCTCTATAGTATAACTTGAAGATGGGAATGGTAATGTTTCATGAGGTTCTTTTGTTGAGCAGAATTGTTTTGGCAATCCTGGCTTTCCTGTTATTCCAAATGAAGTTGAGTGTTGTTCTTTCAAGGTCCGTAAAATATTGTGTTGGTATTTTGATGGGTAGTGCATTGAATCTGTATATTGCTTTTGGTAGGATTGCCACTTTTGCTGTGTTGATTCTACCTATCCAGGAACATGGGAAAGCTTTCCATTTTCTGATATCCTCTTCAATTTCTTTCTTCAGTGATTTAAATTTTATGTCTAACAGATCTATTACTTCTTTCTCAGTTTTTGGACCTATTCATATATGCTTTATAACCAAGTATGTGGTCAATTTTAGAAAAAGCTCCATGGGGTGCTAAGAAATATAGACATTCCTTTGTGTTTAGGTGGAAGCTTCTGTAAATTTTAACTAAATCCATTTGCATTACAACATTTATTAGACCTGTTATTTATCTGTTGAATATTTGTCTGGTTGACCTGTTCAAGGGTAAAAGTGTAGCATTGAAGTCTCTTGCTATTAGTGTATGACATTTGATGTGGAATTTAAGCTTTAGTAGTGTTTCTTTTACATATGTAGGCACCTATAATTAGGGGTATAAGTATTCAGGATTGAAATCTCATCATTATCAGCTTTTTTTCTAAGATGCAAAAATAATGTCTGGCTTAGTCTCTGTTGATTGATTTTAGTTGAAGTCTACTTTGTTAGATATTAGAATGGCAATACCAGCTTATTTCTTGGGGCCATATGATTGGAAAATCTTTTCCTAACTCTTCACACTGAGCCTGTGTCTGTCTTTGAAGTTGATGTGTGTTTCTTTTATATAGCATAAGGTTGGCTTCTGTTTTTTATCCATTTTGTTAGGGTGTGTGTTCTTATAGGTAAATTGATTCCATTGATATTAAGATATATTAATAACCACTAATTCTTCTTTCTTGTTATTTTTGGTGGTAGCTTGTATGTATTTCCTTTCTTTGACCTTTTCTTCTGTGAGATTATGGATTGTTTGTGGTTTCATGGGTTTGTCTGTTCCTTATGTTTGAGTTTTCCCTCTAGAGCTTTCTGTAGGGGAGATTTATGGATAGTTATTGTTCAATCTGATTTTGTTGTGAAATATCTTGTTTTCTCCATCTATTGTGATTGATAATTTTTCTGAATACAGTGGTCTGGATTGGCAGCTATGCTTTTTTTTTGTCTGTATGACTTCTGACCAGAACCTTCTTGCTTTCATTGTTTCTATTGAATAATCAGCTACTATTCTGATGGGTCTGCCTTTTATAGATACTTTGGCCCTTTTCCTTTTCAACTCTTAATATTTTTCTTTGTTCTGTATGTTTTGTAGCTTATTTATTATGTGATAGTAAAACTTTTTGGGGAGTCTAATCTATTTGATGTTCTGTTAGCTTCTTATATTTTTATATGCATTTCCTTCTTTAGGTTGGAAAAGTTTTCTTCTATGACTATATTGAATATATTATCTATGCCTTTGAGCTGGTCTCCTGTCACACACAACCTCACCAGCAAGAAAGACACAACACCAGATTCTTCTCTCTGCAGTTTATTCGGGCCTTTTTAACAATCTAGTTTTTTCTGACAAATAACCCCAGGGGGAAGCCTTCTCTTAGCTAAATACCCTCAGGGCTTCCAATCCAAGATAGCCATGTGGGCATCATCAATAGGCTCAGATATGCGGAAGCAAGCCAGATCCTTGGCCTTAGTCAAATATGAGTTGTTTATCATGGAGAGCGCTCAAGACCAGTGCCATCTTAAGGTGTGGCTGTACGCAGCTCTCTACAGTTCCCCCTTTTTTAATATAAAAGCAACAGGCAAGAGTAGAGGCCTGATCTCTGTCATGCAAAGGAACTTGTACTAATGCTCCTCCAGGTGTCCTCCACCCAGACAACATTAGACCTGTCCGATACCCCTTTTTCACAGAGGCAGGAATGTGGGTCTCAACCTGCATGTAATCAGGCATGCTCTTCTTGGGCTCCAAACCTCAGTGGTACCAAGCCTCGGTGGATACCAAGTGCAGTGCGCAAGCCTTGCATCCTGTGCTTGAAAAATTAACTTTTCAAGGTAGCCAGCCAAACATTAGGGAGTGTCCCATCTCAAGGCAGCAAAGGCTTGTAGAATCATGCCTGCATTATGGCGTAGAGTGAACCTAATATGGCAAATGCATCACAGACACACTAGGAATATTAGCACCATCAGGCCAGCCAGAGCTCCCACCCAAGCCCATTCTTTAAGGTGGCCCATAGTGGTGGAAATCCAGGAGGACAGTCCTTCTGCAAGCCCGACATCTATCCTTGTTGAATTCACCGTGATAATAGCCACTCTCATCTGCTCCATCAGATAATCAAATTCTCCCATCCAATTACCTAAAAGATAACTAGACAATTGTTTAGACAAGTTAGCAGCATGGGTAAAATTCTCATACTGTATGCTAGTAATACACAGCCCTTGGAACTTCCATTCACAGCCAAGCTGGGCCAGCTGCCACAATACATCAACTTGCTCCTGAACTAAATAAATCCTTTGATTTACAATCATTAATCCTACTTTCAACTGGGCAGCAGAACTCTGGGCCTGCACCATGCTAGCTGAAACATCATTCAAGACTTGTGTGGTTTGCACCGTGCTGCTCATGGCAATGGCAGTGGTGGTGGTGGTGCTAGTAGCCACCAAGGAAATGGCTGCAATTATGGCAGCAGTTATTCCAAAATCTCTCTTAGGTCTAAAGAGTGACATGGCATTCAGAGCCACTACAGGGACTGGTATCCATCTGGGAAAGCATGCCACAACAGCAAATCTAAACTCACTAGCATTCTAGCATTGAGAATAAAAACAACTGTCACTAGAACAAGTGCTGAAAGCAAGCCGACTTACAATAAACATAAAAGGAGGAAGAACACACACAGGTGTGGGTTCATACTTAACAAGAGAATAATTCTTAGCTAGTAAGCAACTACCTCCTGTAGCTCAGAGATAACCAGTGAAATTGCTTGTAAAATTTTCCAATCCAAAATATCCTCCTTTAATCATAAGTAAAGCTTCAGGTTGTAAGCAACTACCATTAATCCCACACAAAAGCCAATTGTCAAAAGAATTTACTTTCATCCTCATCTGGTTATGACTTTTATTAACCCTCAGCCTGGAGGAAAAGATAAAATCTTTACTATCATCTGCCCAAACTGTGGTATTTGATTGACATCCTGTCCAAGGCCAGATCTCGCCCCTATTGTTGCCCAAACAAAAGGGGGCCCACTTTGGCTGGGAAAAGGGTAATTTGGTCACCCCCACTCCAGGAATAAGGCCATAAATCCAAGTGGCATTGGCTGTATCTGAACGACTCCCTGTCTTTGCATAAAACTGACCAAACCATCCAGTCTGAAACATGGACAGAGGAATACAGGGAGAAAATCAAATGGTACTATTCCAATCAGCATCAAAACATAAAGTTCCTTCTAAAGCAAAAGTTCTATTGTCTCCCAGAAGGGCTATTTCTGCATCTAAAGGATAATAGGGAATATCAAGAGACTTATTGGTAGTAAAAAGGTGTGGAAAAAGCTGAGCATCATGCCGAACTGCCATTGGTTTGGGAAATACCGACAGAATTCCCCATCTTGATTCCATCATTACTATGTGGCTCAGCAAGTGTATCATCAGGGTCAGCAGCAACATCTGTTCACTGTTCCTTGCCATCTTTCTTTTTACTTGGAGCTCTTCTGGTCAGGCGTTCTGGAACCCACACTGGGTCTTGCTGATCCTGGGGAAAAACACAAACAGACCCTTGTGCCCATGTCAGCACGGGATCAGGCCCTCACCAGAGGCCTGTCAAGATGTCCTTCCATTTTACCATGCCTTTACAGGCACCATGAGGTACAGCATGTCTATCCACTGCGGAGTGCCCATGGGCATCCAAATTTTAAAAATTAAGAGTAAATAAAGCTAAGGAAAGTCTCTCTTTCGGGGTATGGCTGTGGCCTATTCCCCCTATTTGTTTTAGTAAACATGTTTTCAAAGTGCAATGGGTGCGTTCCAGGATGCCCTGTCCTTGAGGATTGTAAGGCAATCCATGATTAAGTTGTACTTCCATCTGTTGACAAAACAAAGAGAATTGTTGGCCTGTGTAAGCTGGGCCATTGTCAGTCTTTAAATGAAGGGGTTTACCCCATGTAGCCCATGCTTCAAAGCAATGTGCAATAACATTACTTCCCTTTTCACCAGTCATAGCAGTAGCATGTATGACACCTGAACAGGTTTCCACTGACACATGAACATACTTAAGCATGCCAAATTCTGATATATGAGTCACATCCATCTGCCAGATTTTCACAGATAAAAGACCACATGGATTTACTCCCAAGTTAGGTGGGGTCAGAAAAGTGACACACTGTTGACAGTCTAAAACAATTAGTCTGGCATCAGCTCTGGATAAGGAAAACTTTTGCTATAGAGTCTTAGAATTAACATGAAAAGACTGATGAAATTGTCTTGCTTGGTCAAAGGCAGAGACAGGAAATACCCATGGTTGTCTAGTGGCTAGATCTACTGCTGCATTACCCTCACTTAGAGGTCCAGGCAATCCGGTATGAGCTTGAATATGTTGGGGAAAAAACTGTGCATGTCTTGTTAGAATCAATTTCTGCAACTGTTGGAATAAGGCACTGATAGTACCAGTAGGCTTAATAGGTCCAGCTACTTCTAAAAACTTGAGCACATTAACTACATAAACGGAATCAGAAATCAAATTAAAGGCAAAATGGCAGTCTTTAAACACTTCAACCACAATTTGCAATTCCACCATTTGAGGCAAGTTAGATGAAAATTGAAACTGTACAGGCTGTCAGTTGTGGACCATATAAGCTCCACATCCTGTTTTAGAACCATCTGTAAAAATAATTCACAGCTCCAGCTATATGCTGAGACGCAGTGGCTTTCAGAAAGACCACTGAGTGTTCCTTAAAGAATGTCATTAATGGGTGTTGGGGATAATGATTATCAATGTGTCCAAGAAAAATGCATTGTAAAATGGCCCACTCATCGGTGGTGGAACACAAGATAGATATTTTGAAAAGCAGTATAGGGAGCAATAATAGCTACAGGAACTATGCCAAAAAACTGAATAGATTATTGGATGCCAAGTAAAGCCAAAGTTGGGACTGCAGTTGGATAATGCTCAATGGATTTTGCATGTGAAATCTTAGGATGGATCCATAACAATGGACCTTTCTGCCATAACAGTGCTGTAGGCTGTTGCACGGTAGAAAGAATGCACATGGTAATGTCCTGATCCTCCTCAACTCTCTTTAAACTCGCTTGCTGCAATCTCTCTTCCACTAGCCTACAAGCACCTCTAGTGGCATCATCCAACTGTCAAGGTGAATCCAAGGCAGAATCACCTTGCAAAATAGCATACAATGGTTTGAGTTCATAGCTGGCTAATTGTAAGTATCCTCTTATCCAATTAATATCTCCTAACAACTTTTCAAAATCATTCAAGGTCTTTAACTCATCTTTTCTAATTTCAAGCTTCCTGAGAATCACTCTGTTGTAAACAATCTTGGCCCCTAGATAATCAAAAACGTTACCAAGCTGTATCTTCTCAGGAGCAATAAACAACCCTCTATCCTTAAGGGAACTCACAAGGGTAGTATAGGTCTCATCTAACATTTCTCTGGTTCTGGCTGCTAATAACACATCATCCATATAATGTACACAATGAACTTGTGGAAACTTCTACCTAACTGGCTGTAATGCTTGACCTACCAAAAGCTGACACATGGTGGGACTGTTAGCCATGTCTTGTGGCAATACTATCCCCTCAAATCTCTTATCAGGCTCCTCATGATTACATGAGGGAAGCATGAAAGCAAATCTTTCTGTATCATTTTTTATACAAAGAGATGGAAAAGAAGCAATCTTTAATGTCTACTGCTATGATATGCCATTGTGAAGGCAAGGTCGTCAACAATGGAAGCCCTTGTTGTACCAGGCCTATAGGTTGTAGCTGATTATTTATAGCTCTTAAATCATGCAGTAATCTCCATTTTCCTGATTTTTTCTTAATTACAAAAATAGGAGTATTCCAAGGTGACACGGAATTTTTATTGTGCCCTAGCTGTAACTGTATTTGGACTAAAGCCCTACCTGCCTGCAACTTTTCAAGGGTAAGGGGCCACTGGGGGAATCCACACAGGCTCTCCAGTCTAGATACTGCCCTGGGCTCAGGCAAGCTTGTGCGACGTTCTGCTAATCAGCAGGAGTCATGCAGTGCCTGTTCAAGGCTTCCACTTTGGCTACGGTAAAGGAGGCAACAATCCCATATGTCCAGACTGACTCTGCTAGAGACTTGATCACTTTAAAATCTAGTGGTTCCTCATAGCGATTACCCTGTGTATCCTGAAACACTGGGCAGGCAAGCTGCAGCTCTTATCTCATGATTACAGTTGGCCCCTCCTCCATCTTTATAGGGTGATGGACCAAGAAGCGTAGGTCTGTGGCTAACATCGAGCAAAGGCTCTGTCATTCCCTCCTTCTTCTTCTGGACCGATCTAACTAGTTCCTTCTCCTTTTCTGAGCTCTGTCCTTTCCGATCTGAGATATCAAGGGCCTCTAAGTCAGGATAAAGTCCTCCCTTTCTCCTCACTTGCTCGTCCCTCAAGCTCTTTGTTTCTTCAGAACTCTCCTCCTTCAGCTGGTCTAATACTGCCTGTCCTTCCTCCAGCACGGCAATGAATCTCTGATCTTCTAGGCACCCCCTAATCAACTTCCAGATTGGTATTAGCCCTGCCTTAAGTGTTCCCTGCTCATAGGCAAAATCTAGATCCTTTCCCAGTTTCTCCCATGAAGCAACTGTAAGATTGCCAGACACTGCAAACCACGGTGCAACTAAATCACATTCCTGTAAAAATCTTTCTAAAGTACTTGCCTTAATTTTAAGATTCTTAGAATGTAGCAGCTCTTGTAGAGCCAAAAAAAAAAAAAATGGATGCGAGGTTGAAGACCCCATCCTTGTATAACCTTTACTCCTTATTTTTAAAATCTTTTCTGAGCTTTTACCAAACAGTCCCAGCTTTGCTATTGCTGTTTCTTTCACTTTAAGCTCAAGTTTGCAACTATTGTTACTGTCACTTTAAGCCGAAATTTGCAACTGCTGTTACTTTCACTTTAAGCTGAAACTGCTGTTACTTTTACCTTGAGCTCAAGGTTGCCATGTGTCCACAGCTACAAGAGGTTACACCCACTCGTCAGTGAGCTCCCCTCTTCTCAGCCTTATCTATAGGTCAGAGCTACACCGCTTTGATCGCTGATACCAATTTACATGGAACTTACCGGTGCACCCCCTGACTGCAGAGAGTTCTGAATCCTGTCATTCATTGGTGCGAGTTTCATTCTTGTTTCCCGGGTTTCAGCACCACTTGTCACTTGCAACCTCGCCAGCAAGAAGACGCAACACCAGATCCTTCTCTCTGCAGTTTATTCGGGCCTTTTTAACAATCTAGTTTCTTCTGACAAATGACCCTGGGGGGGGGAGCCTGCTCTTAGCTAAATACCCTCAGGGCTTCCAATCCAAGATAGCCATGTGTGCATCACCAATAGGCTCAGATATGCGGAAGCAAGCCAGATCCTTGGCCTTAGCCAAATATGGAGTTGTTTACCACTGAGAGCGCTCAAGGCCAGTGCCATCTTAAGGTGTGGCTGTATGCAGCTCTCTACAGTCTCCTCCTCCTCCTTCTTCTATTTCTATTATTTTCCATTTAGGTCTTTTCATGGTATCCAAATTTCCTGAACATTTTGTATTATGGCTTTTTTGTTGTTAATGTTTTTCTTTGAATGATACATCTATTTTCACTGTTGAATCTTCAACTGCATAGATTCTTTCTTCCATTGCTTTGATTCTGTTGGTTATGATTCTATCTGTAGTTCCAGTTCATTTCTTCAGAGTTTCTACTTTCACCTCTGTCTCATTTTGTGCCTTCTTTAATGCTTCTAGTTCAGTTTTTAGTTCATGATTTGTTCCTTTTACTTGTTGAGTTTTCTCTTCTTGATTTTGTTTTATGAATTTGTTTATTTCTTCAACTTTTTGTATTTTTTCTCTATTTCTTTAAGGAATTTTTAAAATCCTCTTTGGGGGATTTTGTTTTTAATGTTATTTCCTTGTTTCTTCTTCATTGTTCTGTTCAGGTCTTTGTGTGGTAGAACCACCAGCTTCTTCTGATGGTGACTTGTTGTTCTTTATATTGTTATATATATTCTTGCTTGGTGTCTGCTCATTGCTTCTTGGTTTATACTTAGTCATCTTTTAGTCAGATCTTAGTCAGGTGTGTCTACAGGAATTGTGTGTCTCCAGTCTGTTCTGGGCATGTGGTCTGCATGTTCTCTCACTCTGGTCTCTCACTCTTCTTTGGACTTGGGTCATCTCAGATAAAAGATATCCACCTGTTATGACACACTTGCCTTGGAGGTGGGGCCTGGCCTTGGAATATAACTCCTGTATGTGTCCCCGGGGATCACTGGGAAGGGACTCTCCCAGCTTTGCTTTAGGGCAGGATTTTTGCACATGAGGTTATACCTGGGGATTTGCCTCTGACCTCAGACTGGAGGTATCTGTGTGACCTACAGTTGGAACTCACACACCACTCACTATGCTCTGGGCATGGTACGTCAGCATGGTGCCAATACCTGAAAAATGTAAAGAAAATAGTATAAAACAAAAACCAGAATAATATTTACTTGTTTGTTGCCTGTACATAGTCAATATGGTTAAGAATTATTTAAACTGAGATTCAGTAAAAATGGCTAAAATCTAAAGTAGTTTATTAGATCTTAAAACAGTATATAGAATTGATTTCACTAGGGATAACCACATGTGCCTTTGTAGAGTTTGTGGATTTCTAACTTCTTAGCATGTTTTTCACTTCTAATATAATATTACCTGCTTTCTCTGTCTTAGATAAGTAGACTTCAGCTGCAAATATATCAGTGTTCTCTACATAAAAAATATAAAGGCCAAAACTTTGCCTTACCTGGCTTGAGGTTCTTCAAATTTTAATTTTTATGTTCCATGTATTTTAGAGAAAAGAGACACAGAGAACAGTTATTTCCATTATTTAATATGACTACATAAGAACTAGCCAACTACAACTATTTTTAAATTTGAAACTGTGTTTATCAAGTTTCTCCCCTTTTTTGTTTTTCTGTTTTTTTAGGTGGCTCATTTATTCTCTTAAAAAGACAAGGTTTACTTTAAAATTTGATCTATGTGTGTAGTGTCTATACATTGGACAGATAAGGCTAAAAAACTGAAAATTTGTTATACCTTTATCAAAATTACTGTTGTGCCAAGTTGAATTTTTTTTTCAATTGAGGTAAAATTCATATAGCATAGAACCTGCTTAGATGTAGCATATACCCTATACACAGTATTATCTACCCATAAATGATTAACTAATTATTTTCTATATATATATGTATATATACATACACACACGCACACACACACACACACACACACACATATATATATATATATTTATATTCAACAGGGAAGAAAACTCATACAAATTTGAATTTGTACAGTCTCCTTCTATACTATTTATTTTTATCTATTTATTTATCAACATCTATTACTATAAGAGAAACATTTTTATTGAAATTTCTTAAAAGAGATACAACATTGAGGATATCTTAAAGGGAGAAACTTGGTAAGCACCATTTCAAATTTAATAATAGTTGTAGTGAGTTTGTTCTTATGTAGGCATATTAAATAATAAAAATAACTGGTCTCTCTGTCTCTTTTCTCTTAAATACAAGGAACATAAACAATAAAATCTGAGGCACCTTAAGCCAGATTAGCCTCAGCTACAGATGAAGAAAGTACACTAGGTCACAGCTAATGCCCCAAAATGCAGCATGGTAATCGCAAATTTCAGCTAAGCAACTCTTTTACAGTCAAACCAGAAGACTTTTTTGTTTGTTTTTTGGTTTGAGTTTTGTGTGTATGTGTGTGTGTGTGTGTGTGTTTTAAATCACTTTATTCACCCATCATATTTCAATGAAATAAGAATGCTTTAGCTTAAAGTCCACTAATGAGTGGATACATTACTAAGTATTCATTCTGGGTTTGTGAGACCTTGTTCCAGAGGATATTCTCCAAATCCATTCATTTGCCTGAATATTTTAGGATATCATTTTTTTGTACTGCTGAGTAGTATTTCACTGGGTACATATATCACAGTTTGTTAATTCATTTCTCAGTTGAGGGCCATCTAGGTTGTTTCCAGGTTCTTTCAATTACAAATAATGCTGCTGTGAACATAGATGAGCTAATGCTTTTGGGGTGTGAATTTCTATCTTTAGGGTATATGCCCAATATTTGTATTTCTAGATCCTTGGAAAAAGTCATTATCAGTTTTCTGAGAGACCTCCATACTACATTCCAAAGTGGCTGAACAAGTTTGCACTCTCACCAACAATAGAGGAGTGTTCTCCTTGCTCCAAATCCTCTCCAGCATAGGCTATCATTTGTTTTTAATCTTAGCCATTCTGACAGATATAAGCTGATATCTCAATGTTGTTTTGATTTGCATTTCTCTGATAGCTAAAGATGTTGAGTAATATTTAAGAGCCTTTAAGCCATCTGTAATTCTTCTGCTGAGAATTCCCGTTTTAGTTCTCAACCCCATATTTAAATTGTGTTATTCAGAATTTTGGGCTCTAGTTTTTTTAATTCTCTATATATTTTAGATGTCAGTCCTCTGTCACTTGTAGGGTTGCAAACTTGTCCCTTTAAGATATTTTCAATGCTATATCTTTTTTTAAAAATTTCAATACAAATGTGTCTTTTATATAGTAAGTGATGTTGATAATAAATAGTTAAAAATAATATTAACTGATATACTAATATTTAAAAATGTAAAGAATGTTGTAATGTTAATTCAATTATTCTGTTTATATCTCTGGCTACATAGACCTAGTATTTTAATATAAGGTGTCAATAAATTTGAGACACATCTTTTGTCCTTCTTTGCTTTCTATAAATTAGAAAAAAAATTTTAGAGAATATCCTTGATACTTGGCAAAAAAATGCACATTGAGAAATATTTTTGGCTTTTCCATAATCACCAGCCAGTTATTTTACCCAAATGATGATTGCCTGAGAATTCTGATTGGTGATTATATATAAGTGATTGATTTATTCTCATTCAGATATGGATAAGGTTGGTATATCTTTACAGCTTGTCTAGGATTCACCTCTTAAGTATCAGCAAGAGCAGGTGAGCTTACTAAATCCTTGCTCAAACATATTACTCATGGTATTCTCCAAGGCCAGTATCACGTGCAACAGATACAAGAAATCCACAAAGCCTTATTTGAAAGAATTAGTACTACTCATTAAAGAAAAATAAATGGGAATTATTTAATACAATTATTTACTAGACCATAGAAATTTTTAATAACCATTTCATTTTGAAATTTTTATTTTTATATTAAAGGAAAGCATTTTTCTAAAATAAGTTTTTGTAATTTAAATTTTAATTTACAATTATATTTTGTGAGTGTCCAGATTTCTGCCATCTTGTTTGCTATGGTACTTATAGAGGTTGCAATGCAATTTCAGTTATGAATTCTCTCTTACTGTGATGGGTGTCAGTAATCAATGTGGTGAGATCATCAGGCATGTATGAAATGTTAGCTTACATACTCTGCCATCTCACTGGCTCCCAGTGATACATATTTCAAAGACATATATTTTGCAATTAAGGAAAATGCTATTAGAGCTTCTAAAGTAAATAATAAACTTTGGTATTATGTAGTTTTAAATTTGAGGACAAATTATAGTGTATAATTGTTAACGCTTATAAAATTTTTACTTCCATAATGCTCCTCAGACAGAAAATTAAAGTGTAACCTTCAGCTTTTCATTAAATACAGTTAAAGAAATCTCCTACACTGTAGAATCCCAGTTGCTGACTCTGGTATTCTTCAGTAAAGAAGACTGCACAATAGGCTTTCTTAATGAGATTTTACAGTCTGCAGATGTTGAGAAAATTGCAGTGACATTAGCATGGATGAAGTTCCTGGATTGCAGTCAGTAAGATAAATGAGATGTTATAGTTGAGGTGTGGTTGTGAAATCATTACCTTACCAAGAGAAATGACAATGGTCTTGATGTCAAAAACACATTGAAAAATATATCTGTTGAACTGCATAAGCCAAATCTAGAAATATTGACTCAGAATGTCAAAAAATTAAGGTTGAGCCTATTTATTATTGTTAAAAACAAGGAACACTGAAACTGTTTAAAAGTGATTCTTTCCAGAGGAAAGCATTAACTTAGTGAACAAAGCAATAAAGTGTTAAGTTAGTGGATTTGAACATTTGTTAACTGAGTTAATAAGTCACTAAAATAGTGAAAAATGAACATGAAGTAGTTAAAAATATTAAAATTCATATTAAGTTATATTTGTGAAGTTACAGTAAGTTTGAGACTAAGAAAAATCTAGAACAATATCTACATGACCCCCTTAAGGTTCCAAACCACTTTTCTGACTTTTAAGCTATTGGTTTCACATTCAACATATTATTTTAAACAATCAAAGATGTTGAATTCATAATCCGGATACATTAAAAATATTATTCCCCTTGCTTAGAGACAAATTTAATCACACATTTTAGACTAAAGAGTAGCTAAAATTCAATTCAAACATAGGTAATTTGTTCTCACATTTGGGCCCAAAGCTTCTGCCTCTCCACAGTATGGACCTTGCCAGTGTTAGTCAATAGGTGGTTCATTTAATAAAATTGTTTTTTTTTTTTTTGGAAAATGTCACATATTCATATTCAAAACAGATAGGAACACATGTGGGGCTGCCTATATTCTACTTACACTAAATATCTACAACATTTTAGAAATGTTTTTGTCATCATAATGGAAAACACATCAGGCATTACATTTAAATATTTAATATGTTGGTCATAACGTGAATACAACAGTAAATTCTATTAGAAGTTTATCACACAATTAGAATTAGACATTCTAATTAGTTTCTCTAAATGGCTGTCATTCTATCCTGCCTTCAAAGAGAAAATAAATAATTATTCTGGGGCTGCCTGTAAATTAAATGTGATTGGATTCTGTGGCCATTTATGTCAGAATGATGAGGATCTAGCAAAATTTCTAACCTGAGGTATATTGTATCATTAGCACCACAACCATGCTAAAATACCATATTCATCAATGTAAAAAGATGTAGTCTATAGCTGTGCTATTATTTATAGCTGTGTGAACACAGAGTCTATGCATTAGTAGCAAACAGCTATCTTATTAATAGATGAGTTTTTCCCCCAAAATAGAAAATATAGTGCTTGATTTTCTTTAAATGTTCATGATTGTATGGGTAATCTACAAAATGACATGTTTATCATCTTGGAGAATAAAAAAATTGCCAGGAAGTTTACAAATTATTCATAGGCCATATGCTTGTTGAAAAAAAGTTACACAACTTTCATTGCCCAGGAATTCATCACCTAGAAATATGGCATCGCAGATTGGGGAAAAGGCTCAAGAGTCAGCTGCTTCCTGTGCATCTATGAGGACCTGAGTTCAAATGAGTTGTAGCTGTATAAGAAAGCTAGAGAAGTTAAGAATGCCATAGCAATAGAGGGATGGAAGCCAAAATTACTAAGATTAGCTGATCCAGTGGCTTAATAATCAGCTAATCTAAACAATCAATGAGATCAAAGTTCAGTGAAATATCTTATTTCAAAATGTATTTTTCTGCACACTTCCATCCAGCTATGCCAACACAATTTGTTAAAATATAAATTCCAGACTCAAGTTCTAACATCCAAATATGCAAGCACATGCACAAAAATATGTATATTAAACAAACACACACCCATACACTCAAACATATGAGTGACACTGACTTTTCTTGGCTGAAAGAATGTAGTCCAGTGTCTACAGTACTGGTCAACATTATATGGTAGAGATATGAGTATTACCTAAGCTCTTAAAACTAGCTTGCAATAATAAAGCATATTGTATTTAACTCTCCTTATGTAACAGTTAAGAAAAATTATTGACATCCCTTTACTCTCATTATGTCTACTTTTTAGTAGGCTTTGGTGGTATAAATGAACGCTTGGTTCCTACTTTGTGGAAATGTTTTGAAAAGATTTAAAGGTATGGCCTTGTTTTTCTAGGTTTGTGTAAGTGTGTAAGTGTGTGTGTGTGTGTGTGTGTGTGTGTGTGTGTGTGTGTGTGTGTGTTACTGAGGGTAGGCTTGGAGGTTTCAAAAACTCACACTAGTCCCAGTTGTTCTCTTTCTCTTCATCTAACTTCTGAATCAGTTGTAAGCTCTCAGCTACTTATACAGCACAATGTTATCTTGGTTGCTTCCATGGTCCCATCATGATGGCTCTGCATTCATGCTCTGAAAATGTAAGCAATCCAACATTAATTAAAAGTTTTCTCTTATAAGTAGCTTTGGTCATGGTATCTCTTCATAGCAATAACACAATCTTTTCCAAGCCTATGTAAAAGCAGCAAAATTAGCACATTGTCTTGGCCTATAATGTAAAATTTTGATCTCTTGTCTTAAAGTGTCAAATTGTAGAGATAAGGCTGTCATCAACTAATTTCTCATAGTTCATGTCTAAGTTGGTAGACAAGCTTTTGAAACTACTCTTAATCAAGTGGAGCATGATGTATAAATATGATCTTTAAAGGACATTTTGGGCTCCATGAACATATTTAGAAATTAAATATTTTATAGACTCCTAATTAAATTTCAGAAATTAAACTCTTATGTACTTTCTCTCCAGCCACTGAAGTCTCTCAGACATACATACAGGAAGCAAGATGAGAAAGCTGCATTGAGAAATGGTACCAAATCTTGTAGCTAAGTATAGAAAAGAATTGAGTTAATTTAAGTATAGGATCTAGTTAATAGTAAGCCTGAACTACTGGCCCAGTAGTTACTATAATATTAAGTTTCTTAGTTAATTATTTTATAAACAGCTGTGGGACTGATGGAAGGAATAGGTTCACCTAGACCTAGGAGCTAAGGGAGACCAAAAAAGTTTTAACTACAAATGGTGCTTCAAATTGATGCATTCATATAAAACCTAAGACAGTTCTAAAAGGGTTCTAAAACACAGAAATGGAGTTACAACCAGCTTCTTAGTTTCATCTCTCAAGTAGGTCGTGGTACAGAGATGCTGTAGCCTGCTGGCATGAGGTACAACATGGGGGGCTCCCACAATCTCAAAGTCCTCAGTTTAAGCATAAGCTAAATATGATTGATACAGGTTACTATTCCTACAAGTTTTCTTAGGTAGGCTTTGTTTGCTGTTCAGAAACAAAGACATAAATCCTTTAAAAGAAGTACATCCCATGCTTATCTTTCTGCATTTGTGGTACTTCAATCAAGAGGATATTCTACAAATCCATCCATTTACCTACAAATTTTAGGATATAATTTTTTCTTACTTCTGAGTAGTACTCCATTGTGTAGATGTACCACAGTTTGTTAATCCATTTTCCAGAGGAGGGGTATCTAGGATGTTTCCAGGTTCATGCTAGTATGAACAATGCTGCTATGAACATAGTTGAACTAATGTCCTTGGGGTGTAAATGTGCATCTTGAAGGTATATGCCCAGTAGTGGTATTGCCAGATCCTTAGGGACTTTGATTCCCAGTTTTCTGAGAAACCACCATACTTCATTCCAGAGTTGCTGAACAAGCTTATACTCCCACCAACAACAGAAGAGTATTCCCTTTGCTCCACAAACTTTCCAGCATAGGTTGTCATCTGTGTCTTTTATCTTAGCCAATCTGACATGTGTAAGGTGGTATCTCAAAGTTGTTTTGATTTGCATTTCTCTGGTGGCTAAAGATGTTGAGCATTTTAAAGTGATGGGGTAAAGAGAGAGTGTCTGGGAGGGACAGGAGAGCAAAGTGAGTTTGAATAACGGGACATATGGATAAAAAAATATGACTTTATTCATAATAAAAAAGGAACAAGACAAGGCTGTCTCCACACTCCTTATTTATTTAATATCATTCTCAGAGTTTATCTTAAGCAATAAAATACAAAAGTAGATTAAGAGGATACAAACTGGAAAAGAAGTGAAATTACACTTATTTGCAGATGACATAATTGTGCATATAAGTGAAATGCAAAATTTGTCAGGGAACACTTGCAGCTGATAAATGCCTCCAGCAGTGTAACAGGATACACAGTTAACTCAAAAAAAATATCAATAGCTTTCTTAAACACTAAGGATAAAAGGGATACAAAACAACTATGGGAAATGTCACCCTTTATAATAGCTGCAAATAGCAATAAATACCCCAGTTTAACTCTAAGCAAAGAAGTAACAGATCTGTTTGACACAAAATTTAAGTCAGTGGAAAAAGAAATTTAAGAGAATATCAGAAAATAGAAAGATCTCCCATGCTCCTTGATAGATAGGGGCAGCATAGTAAAAATGACATTCTCACCAAAAGCAATCTGCACATTAAATGCAATTCCCATCAAAATCCCAGCATATTTTTTTACAGACATTGAAAGATCAATACTTAAGTTCATATGAAATAACAGCAAACTCAGGTATGCCAAAACAATTTTGCACAACCAAACAACCTCAAGAGGCATCACCATCCCCAGCCTCAAGCTGTACTATAGAACTACAGTAATAAAAACATCCTGGTACTGGCATAAAAACAGACTTGTAGATCAATAGAATTGAATTGCAGGCCCTGACCTTAACTCACACCTATGAACACCTGATCTTTGACAAAGAGGCCAAAAATATTCAATGAAGAAAAGATAGTGTGTTTAACAAATGATGCTGGCAACAAATGATGCTGGCATAATTAGATGGTAGTATGTAAAACAATGCACATAGATCCAAGCTTATAACCCTGCATAAAACTAAAATCCAAGTGTATCAAGACCTCAACATAAATCCATCTACATTGAACTTGATAGAAAAGAATATAGAAAACACAGCCCAATGTATTGGCACAGGTGATCACTTCTTAAATATAGCACCAGTAGCATAGATACTAAGAACAACAGTTAATAACTGGGACCTCATGAAACTAGGAAGCAACTGTAAGGCTAAAGACACAGTCAATAAGAAAAAAATGACACCCTACAGAATGAGGAAAGATCTTCTCCAACCCTACATCTGACAAAGAACTGATCTTTAAAATAAAGAACTTGGAATCCCAAATCCTCAATAATTCAACTGAAAATGGGGTTCAGAGCTAAAATTAGAATGCTCAACAGAAAAATTACAAATGGCGAAAAGGCACTTAAAAAATTGCCCAACATGTTTAGCCATCAGAGAAATGCAAATCAAAACAACTTTGAGATACCAGCTTATACCTGTCAGATGGGCTAAGATAAAAACACAGATGAGAGCCTATGCTGGAGAGGATGCAGTGTAAAGGGAAAATTCCTTCTTTTTTGGTGGAAATATAAATTTGTACATCCACTCTGAAATGTAGAATGGAAGTTTCTCAGAAAACTGGGAATCTGTCTCCTCAAGGATCCAGCAATATTGGGCGTAAACTCAAAGGCATTAGCTCAACTATGTTCATAGCAGCTTTATTTGTAATATCAAGAACCTGGAAACAACCTAGATGACCCAAAACTGAAGAATGGATTAACAAACTGTGGTATATCTACACAATGGAGTACTACACAGGAGTAAGAAAAAATGATATCCTAAAATTTGCAGACAAATGGATGGATTTGGAGATTATCTTCCTGAGTGAAGTATAACAAACCCAGAAAGATAGGCTTGGGATATACTCACTCATAAGTGAATTTTAGTCAAAAAAAAAAAAAAAAGAATACCAAAGCTGCACAACACAACCCTGAACAGCTTGAAATCAGGATGAACTGAAAAGTGAGACAGAAAGAGATTCTCCTAGGAAGAAAAAACATCGAGAAAATCTTATTAGCAAATTGGGATCATAAGGTAGCTACCAAAGAGAAATGGTAAAAAATCATGAGAGAAGGAGATTGTTGAGTGAGAGGGGCAACAAAGAGGGAGGGAAAAGAGATAGATATCTTGAAAGAGGAAGCCAGTGCAGGGCAGGAAGGAGACTGGATGCTAGTGAAATCCCCAGGATCCCACAGTATATCCTTGAATAGGTCCCCAACCAATAACGGAGGGAGTGACTGAACAGGACATCTCTTATAGTCAAATGAATAATCACCCTACATGTCATCATAGAACATATACCCAACATTTAATGGAGGTGGAAGCAAAGATTCATAGATGAACACTAGGAAGACCTCCCCTTACAGCTGGATAGTGGAGAAGTGTCGGTATAAACATGGAGACAGGGAGTATGAGGAGGAGTCTCTCGAAGATAAGAGCCTTCAGCTCTGGAGAGAACATTGAATCAACAGCTGTCCCTGGAGAACCATAGGACAAGAGCTAGGTTCTCCAAGGGTAGGTAACTGTTGATTAGAATGGACAGTATATAGAGCCTCGAGGGTTGGGATCAGACTGTGTTCCTGTAAATGGGCTGTCACTTTGGAAGCTATTCTCTGCAGAGAAGTGCCTAACCCAGCCTTCATACTGGGATCAGAAAACTGAACTTGTCTGGAGTGGATGTCTCATGTTGAACTGATGCACCTTGGGACTTTCTGCCCTTAAAGGGAATCAGAGGATAGGATAAGGGGAGGCTGAAGGCAAACTAGGAGGGATTTGGAACAGGAAATGTGGGTGATCAAGGGGATAGATGAAGAAAAATATCTTTTTTATTTAAAATGATATCTAATAAAAAAATTTAAAAGTAGCAGGACAGCAGAGGAGCATTAGCAATAGGCAAATAAGTAGGCAGGTTTTTGCACTAGCAGTCTGCTAAATCTTTCTAACTTTTCTAAATGTATGCATTCTTTTCTACTCAACATTCTTTGTCTGTTTGTTTGTTTTTATATTTTCTATGTTGTTGAATGCATTGGAGATTTAGCATACATATTTCATATTTAGGCGTCTACATTTCAACTGAACTACTATCCTAACCAAATATATCATTTATCTGTATATATTTATATCTACCTATGGATCCATGGCTCTATGAATATCTATTAAAGCAGCATGGAACATTGTGGCTCATTAAATTGTCTTCTAAATTCTCAAACATGTATTCTTCCAGCTTCCACAGTGTTAGATTACATTCCTGTACCACCAAACCCAGCCTGTTTTTAAGTTGCCCTCTATGTGTTACTTATTTCTTTTTATTATTATAAAGACATAGTTTAGTTTTCTTGTCTCAAATGAATCAATTCATTTTTACTTGCTTAGAGTGTTTTAGAGAAGGTATATAATCACAGAAAACACTTGAAAGAGCTATGACAATTTTTTTCCAGGTAGTCTTGAAGGTCAAGGCAAATTTATTTTTCAAAGAAAAGTTTGTCTTGTTATCACAACTATTATAAGTTCTATACTATTCTGATTCATTAAATGCAATAAAGCCATAATAAATGCATCAATACCATGCTACTATATTTTTAAAAGAAATATTAAGCAGCAGGTGTGTTGGTTAGTTTTTAACTTCATACAAACACGAAAAAGGAATCTCAATGGAGGAGTTCCCTCTATCAGATTGGATTGTGGCCATGCATATGAGTTATTTACTTTTCTGAATAATCTTTGAGGTCTAGCTATTTGTAGATATTTTCACCCCTACATAGGTGGGTTTTATGAGAAAGTAAACAGAGCCAGCCATAGGAGCAAGCCAATAAGTAATGCTCATTCATAGACATTGCTTCTGTTTCTCTCTCTAGACTTATGCCAGGCTTATGACAAGGACAGGCTATTACTCATAGCAACTTTCTATCACAAGTTAATGTAACTTAGTATTTTATCACAGCACCTAAAAATCAAACTAGAACAAATAGTGATCACATGTAAAAATATCAATAAAAATGCTCCAGATCCAAAAAATCAACTCTCTTTGTGAAGGGGAAAAAATACAGTGGACCAACTTATCATTTATTACCTTTTGGTTTTCACTTTTTTAGGACATTCTCATTCATCGCAATTTATTAATCTCTATAGCTTATGAATTTTAATTGGATGAAAAAATGGCATGCATCCTGGTGAGATTATTTTCCTATTTTATTTTTATTATAAATTTTGTTACCAGAATGTAAGCAAATCTACAATGAGCCTGTGATTTAAAGATGAATAATAAGAAGAACTAGAAAATTAATTCTTAGAAAACAATTTAGAAAGAAACACAATATTTTTTTTTACATTTGAAATTAACTTGAATATTTGTTTCTCCATATAAAATACTTTTTTCTCAAGGCCTACTGCTCAGAAAGAGCCTTAAAGAAATAAAATGGTGTATTTCTCATTGTCTTCAAATCTATTTTCTGCCTGGATGGCGTCAACATTAAATTTAAACCAAAGAAACCACTGGCCAATAAAAATCTCAGTCTAAGGAACACAGCAGAAAGGCCAAGCTCCAGCCAGCCTTAGAATTTTAAGTCATTCACATGCACACATTTCTGACTGCAGAAAAACTTGCAAATTTATTCCCTGACCTACACTCATAAAAAGAAATTATTTTAGAAACACCAATACTGCCATTTATGGCAATCTAGAAAACAAGAGTTTTTAATCTATTGCTAAACTTGAACTTCTTTTCTTATAATTATTAGAGATGTGATCTTAGGTAAGCAACTGAAAATCTCTACATTGTTACATGAAGCCATGTGGGGTAGCAAACTTTTGCAGCCCAGACTATTCAATAAGCTGTGGAAATAAAATTTTTCAGTGCTCTACTTCAATGCGAGCCTGAGACACCTACCACAGACAAGGAAAAATAAGGCAACAAATAAAGATTTTCATGGTTCATGCCATTTCTTTTTATTAATATGTACTAACTATTACTAAAATGTTCAAATATTTACATAGTTCCTAGTGTAACATACTTTATGCTCAGAGCCTATATTTTGTTTACCAAATTCTAGATCTAGTATTTAATGAACTGTAATTTAAATCCAATGCCTGCTATTTATGGCTCCATTACCTATAAAAAATATTCATCAAAGTCTTTAGAAAGCAGTATTTCTTAGTAATTATTGATTTTCTCCATCTTAGAATACTAAAATAGAGTATATATTTAGTAAATATATGACTTTTATAAATGACAAATTTCAGAAAAATATCTTTAGAGTCTTATGTTCATAAGGAATATAAGATAAATAATTAAAAAATCAGCAATATTCATATTTAATAAAGGACTATAATCATTAAGTCTAGTTAATTAAAGGCTAGTATCATTAAATAGTGTCTATACTTTAAACTCAGTTTTATCAACAATTAAATGTGTTAGTTGTTCACAGCAATATTTGTTGTAGAATGAAAAATATTGTTTATAGGTGACATATGTCACTCTCAAATTATTACAGGAAGAATTTGGCTTGCTTTCTTCACACCACAACAACTCTCTTAATATTTTCTTAGTAGTGAATAAACATGGCCTCAAAGGTTCAATTGTAAGAGCAGAACTGCATTTAGGAAAGAAGTAGAGTGGACTGTGCTCAACACATTCAAATCCAAAGTGTTTCCCTGGAACAACTGTTCAAATCTCTGTCCTTTCTTATTAATGCTACTCAACCAACTTGGTGAGTTCTTGCCTAAGCAAAGACTGGAAAGCATACTCTATCTCTACTTTATCCAGTATTCTTTTTAACAAAGGTCCTTGATAAATAACATTAATTTTTTAAAATTTTTGCTTTTAGATTTATTTCTTTTTTGAGAAATGTTTGCTTTGTGTAACAGCTCTAGTTGTCTTCCAGAGAGCAGACTGGCCTCAAACTGACAGAGATCCTCCAGTAGCTGCATTCCAAGTGCAAGGATTAAAGACATGTGCTACCATAGCCCTGCCTAAGTAATGAATTTTAAATAAAAAGAAGAGAAATAATAAGTAATAGAGTAAAACTGTGACTGAGATTCATTTATTTAACCAATATTTAATGAGTAACTATGTGTTTGGAAAAATGCATATAATTCTTGAAATTCTAGCAGTCTACCCTGAGATAAGTTAAACTCTATTCAAAAAGGAAAAGAAAAAAAAGATACAAATGATCTATAAGATTTATTTTAAGTTTCAATAATTCGCAGGAAATAAGTTTGTAGAAGATACAATAGTTGATCTCAAGGAGCAGGTAAAGAAAAATTGTTCCCAATATGTAACTTAATGCAGTAGAGTTTGAGCTTGAAATCACAAATGCAATCTGTGCCTTGATAAAGTGGTGACTTTGACTTGAGATTGACCCCCTCCACTGAAACAATATCAAATCAATAAAATATTTTTAAAGCATCGACATCACATAACAAAGGCATCTAATATCATGTTCAAGAAATGACAAATGACAGGTAACCTTCTATTGGCATAGCTTATTCTCTAGAGAAAGTGTCCAGGCAGCTATGCTGGAAAATATCTATACTTCATATTGCTATCTCCCTGAGTTGAAGAGACAACACTAATTGTGTAATACACATGGGTTCATAGAGATCAAGGGCAGAAGGAGAGAGAGGATGGCTGCCACAGGAAAAGAAATTATACTTCTCTTTAAAAGGAGCCCATTTCCATGGGTTCTCATGAGAGAAATGGAAAAAAATGTGCCTGTCAGTGGTCAAACAAATATAATTTTCTTTCTTTTTGGCTCTGTTTTCTACTCTGACTTTTGATGTTCTGTGATCATTTCCTTTGCACTCACCAGGGAGTACAGGAATAGCAGGCAGTGATCTCTGTTTTGGTCTGAGAGTCTCAACCTCCCCATAATTTACAGTATGTCACACAGGAAAGGGCACCCACATGAGATTAATCAACACCAAAATGAGTGACTGAACAGCCTACTTTCTTGTATTAGTGACAGCAGTAGCTTCAAATCTTTATGAAGAAATGGACTGAAGAATCTGTTAGATCATTGACCAATCAAAATTATTTACTCTCTTAATACTGTACAGCCAACTATCTCATAGGAGACCAGAAATGTATTGTTATCCCCTTGGAGAGCCTTTCACCAGTTCTTCCTGATATAATCATGTCTTTAAAGCTCTCTTTTTTTCCATTATCAAAACATATTTTGTTGTTATTGTTGTTGTTTCAAATTGGAATAGCACCTGAACCATTTCCACTGAAATTCTTAAAACTATTTTTTTATCATAAATTCTGCTAAACATAAGCATTCTGAGACCAGTAAAAGGAGTTATTAAGAAAGAAAACAAGGTCAGAGTGTTGATATTTATAGATGGATAGAATAGTGCATTTTCTGAAAAAATGAATGAAAAAATTTCAGAATTCAGAGAACATTGAAGTTAGTCTACAGAGGAGTAGCAATGAAAAAATTTTGTGTATTTCACCTGCAGCATTGTTCTTTGATAGTCAGAGGTACTAAACTGTTAATATATTGCATAACTGTCTCCCAAGCAAAGCTTAAAATCATTTATAAAAATAGAAATATATCCATATTCAACATAAAAAAATAATATGGGACATACAATAAGTGACTGTCAGCATGCTCACAAAAAAGAAAATAAGACCTACATTGTAAATATGTAATAGGTAATTGATGATAACTCACAAGTGTGACAAAGTATTAAATTCTAAAGAAATCAACAAAAGTATGGTTTATGAGTAGAAACAGTTAAAAGCAGAGTGAAAATATAAAAAGATACAAGTCAGATGTCTAAATATTAAAATTACAATATACTAAATTTAATTACAATATACTGACAGTGGTTAGAAGTTGAAGGAGATGAAAGGTTAAAGGAAATTTTGGTAAAATTGAAGATATATTAATCACCTATACTGAAAGAGTACTCAAAGTTAGAGATTGTTGATATTAATCAGTGAGCAGTGTGAAATATCAAAACAACCCAGAAAGCATGCAATTACAATTAAAGTTATAAATAGGGTTTGTGATATGTAGTAAAATTATCAATATTAAATAAATAAAACATTTAAAGTATTTAATTTTTAAAGCAATAAACTCCAAACAATGTATTATTGTGGTTTATGATATAATTATTCAAAATTACTGGCATAAATATATATTTGAAACACAAGTTTTACAAAATTTAAAAAAAGAATGAGAAAAGAGGGAAAGGAAGAAAGAAGAAACACTAAAGACATAAATGAGAGAAGAAACCTGGTTAGAACATTTTATATAACACAATGAGAAAGGATTTTTTAATATTTAAATTTTTAAATTTATGTATATGTTTATACATGACTTTGTGTACGCATAGGTATATGTGCATCACATGCTTTCAGCTGTCTGTTAGGCCAAAGTGGGTCATGATATCTCCCTTAGATGAGCTATAGGAAACTTGTAGCAGCCTTCTTTTGGTTCTAGGAAATGAAACCAAGTCCTCAGAGACAGCAGTAAGTGCTCTTAACTACAGATGAGCTTAATCCAAAATTTAACCCAAGCTGGTATCAAACTTGTGTTAATACCCTGCTCCATTTCTTCCTATTGTTCTCTGCCCTAATCTCACAATACAGAACCACTTTTTCACAGAAAAAAAAGGTATATTATGTTTTAATAGTTCTTCCTTGTTTACAGTTATTTTTATTATATTTTTCTACTGATTGTTTATTGTAGAGTTGTAAGGCATCCTCATAAATCTGTGGTACTGGGAACAACCAAATATTACACTCACACAAACACACGTACACACACACACATAAATCATAGGCACCTATGTAAGTGTACAGATATACATAGCAGCATAGCTGTGTAACAGTTTGTTTATGTAAATATGCATGCAGCACTGGATTTAATTCACAATTATTTCTTAGACCATACTCGTGTTTTTGAGCAATTGGAGAAGTGAGTAAATATGACTGGGTGTAGATGAATTCAACAAACTGGGTAATATAATGTTTGTCTTCACTTGATTTATTTAATTCACAACCTTCTTCTACTTCAGCTCTACTTGGGTAATATTGATTTTCTATGCTGATCTAAAAATTCTTTGTAAGGACTGGAAGAGGAATATATCATAAAGGTGCATTATCCAGGATTCTTACATGCAAGAGTGCCTTTTAGTATAGATCTGAAATAAAATGGTGATAATAAGCCAGAGATGTTCAAACTGTGATTAGAAAAAGAATCAAATTAAATTGTAATTAAAGTCACTTTTCCAGTTGTTTATATAAGAGAAATTTTTGTTCTCATTCTATATTACTCCTGTCTTGTTTACATTTTAGTCAAGTTAAAAAAGACAAGCCAAAGATTCTGAATTTTAATTTTAACAAGTTTCAACTTAGAAAATAATAACTACTTCTAAAATTATATAAAATTGTGCAAATGATAAACGAGTAGACTATACATATCTAAAATTTACTCACTTTAAATATAATTGAAAATTAAGCATTAGAGAATAATGAATGGTAACTTACCTAGTATATTTCTTTGTTCACTTTAGACATTTGATTTATTTGGTCTTACCTTTATTACAATTAGAAAACTGAAGAGTACAGATGCTGCATGATTAGAATAAATTTGAGGTAATATTGAAAATGATAAAATGTTCAAATCGGTTCACCACAACAAATTCTCAAACCCAAATTGTCATTGGTGCTATATGTAAAAATTCCTTTTGACATAAATTAAATGTACCAAAACATGTAATTTTAATCTTCTCATACATTTAGCTTTCAAAAAGTAAAAGCATTATGATATTTTGTTTGTGCTCTAACAAATAAAGCTTGCCTGCTGATTAGAGAGCAAAGGCTTTAGTTAACCAAAGTCCAGGCAGTGGTGGCACATATTTTAATCACAGCACTTTGGAGGAGAAAGCAAGAAGATAAGAAGTTCAAGGCCACCCTAGGTTACAGAAGATTGATCCCATCTAAAAGAGTAACAGATCCAGGCAGTGGAGTCTCATCCTTTTAATCCCAGCATTTGGGATCTCATGCCTTTAACCCCAGTACTTGGGAGGGTAATACCTTTAATTCCAGCACTTGGGAGATGGAGACAAGAGCTTGACCTTCTTTGGCCTGATAAGATGTTAATGTAACAAATGGCTGTGGCATTTCCCCCTATATAAGGTTTAGGATTTTTATCATTAAGAATAAATAGAATTCATACTACATAAATGTTTATGCCCAGATAGTTAAAAAAAATACAAATCACATATTTTGAGAATTTTCTTACATTTACTTCCCCCCATATACTTTTCTATAGATATTTTAGGAACTGTTGTCAACAGAGTCTAGTAAAACAGCTATTTCTTAGCCAAAAGCTCTGCCAATTGCTATACTAAAAGCAAAATTTGTCCTTAGCCTAGTGATACAATTCCTGGTATGTTTTGTCTTACATGACACTTAACGAATTTTAGGAGCTTCTGTATATCTATTAACTAAATAAAGATGTTGTCTGACTTGAGATCAAGATTGCATTCTCAATCTTTATTTGTGACCCCCAAAACACAGGTTCATAACTTTTATTTCTTATTAATATAATCATCTAATTCTTGTGAAATTCAATTTTGCAAGAGGAAAAGAGATGAAATTTGAAGAGACACAGAGCTACATATAATACATCCACACATGAAATCATATACTTATGTCTCTTCAAGGGGTGTCATATCTCTGTTTGCCCAGCAGGCAGCATAATATTTTCCTCATCTAGAGTCAGTCATGTATATATGTATACACTCATATATATATAATTATAACAAAAATAAAGTTATTAACTTGAAATTTAGGGAATATGGAAAGAGTTGAAAGGTAGAGAGGTAGAGCTGCCAAGGGAGGAAATGGACAAGATAAAGCAATGCAATGTTTGTTTGGAATAAAACATATTGATATTAGAATGAGGAAATCAGACTTGCCTGGAGTGGATTCTGAGCTAATCCACCTTAGGACTTCTTGCCCTTCCTGGAGAGGGAATGGGGGATAGGAAAGAGGGAAGCTGAAGCCTGACCAGGCAGGGTTGGGAGGGGGAAGGCAGTTGGAACAAGGGAATGCATGGATTATAAAAGGTTTTCTTCTATAAAAAAAAGGAAAAAAAGCATATTTAAGAAAAGAACCTAGTAATATACTTTAATAAAGATATTTAAAATCACTCAGAAATAGTCATTTTTTTTCAAAATAGTTAATGCCTAACAAAGGACATGGCCACAGGTATATGAGAATATTTGGAGAGGGATTATGTAGCACGATTCTTTTTTTGTCAGAATGTTTTTGGATTACCAGGCCCAAATAATGCCATGGAAACTTTTATTACATATAAAACTTTTCCTATACCTTAGGCTTGTCCACAACTAGCTCTTATAACTCAAATTAGCCTGTCTCTATTAATCTATATTATATCATGTGGCTTTTCTCAGTACATTATCTCTGACTTGTTTGGTCTGCTTCAAAATTTTTTCATTCTTTCTCCCAGAGTCCTCTCTGCCCAGAAGTCTTTTGTAATATTTCTTTTCTAGCTATTAGTTGTTTAGTTTTGTATTACTCTAATTAATGTGGTTTGTTACTTTAAAATAAATAGGGTAATAGTGGGAAACAAGAAATTTGATAAGGAAAACAAAAAAGGTGGAACATTAGGGAAGGAAAAACGTAAATATGGAAGAAGATGGTAGGTATGTAAAAGGAAATGATAGCCGGTTGTGGTGGCGCATGCCGGTAGGATTTGCTGAAGGAAATGATAGGATACAAATAAACTGAGAGAAAAGCAAAAAAGGTGTTGCTGTCTTAGTCTGGCAGCTCCACCCATACTTCCTGTCTATCTCTGGCCAAACCCCTTCTTGTTAAACCAGTATGATGGACAAATATTTATAATATTGCAGAGTTTATAATATTGCAGAACATACTCCCACATCAATACCTTTTTTCTTAATCATGTGAAGATTTTCATCTACTCCCAGACCATCTTCATTCATCAGTGACACTCCCCAATAATTAAACAGATTTATTTGGAATCCTCAGTGTTCTTATATATCAGGATCACTGAAGATTTTTATACTAGGCAAACAGCAACCACAGTCTCCAAAGAACCAAAAAGAAAACAGAAATAAGAAATAGAATACTCACCAAACAGAGATAAGACCAAATATCAAATCCTGAATATAATCTTTTTAATTCCAGAAGATTGTACACTAGAAAAAAAAATAATCAATGAAAGCCAGGAGAGTATCCCTCTATTAGAGACTAGAAACCCTACCTCAGAAGGCTCTTAGTATTGCAATAGTGGAAATGCAAGACTAGGACATTAAAGTAGGGTTTGTGAATACAATGGAGATTCTTAGACAAAAATGAGTAAATTCCTTGAAAACATATATATATATATAAACATGCAAACTAAAAAAATTAAACAAAAAACACAGAAATGGATAACAAAGCAGTTAAAAGCAGGAAAGAAGAAACAGAGTCAATAAAGATAACTCAAAGTGGGGGAAAACTGAAAATAAAAAATTAAGAAACTTAAACATTTACCTCAGAAGCAAACCTCGTCAACAGAATATAATAGATTAAGTAAAGAATCTCAGGCATTGAAGAGATGATAGAAGACACAAATATATAAGTAAAAGATAATGTCAAATCTAAAAAGTCCTTGACAGACAAAAATCAAGTAAACCATAGTCAAATCTAAGAATAATAGAAGTAGATGATGGAGAAGAAAGATGGATTAAAGATATGGAGAATATTTTCAACAAAATCACAGAAGGAAATGATCATAATCAAAGAAGTAAGTACTTATTGAAAAAGAATCTAGATCTTTAAATAGACTAGACAAATAAATAGAATACTAAATTAATATAAGAAAGAAAGAATATTAAGAACCATAGGGGAAGAAAATCAACTAATACATAAAGACAGACCTATTAGTATTAAAAATGATTTCATAGAAGATTTTAAAGGATAGAGGGTCTGAATAGATGTCTTCTGGACTCTAATAAACCACAAATTCCAGACTAGACTATTATGCTCAGTGAAACTATCAATCACCATGGGTAGAAAAATCAGACAGTCCATAAAAACTAAATGCCAAATATATATCAGCAAAGCCAGTCCTATAGAAGTTAATAGAAAAAAATTATAACCATTCAGTAAATTACATAAAAACCCACAGAGAAAAAATAACTACTAACCTGCAAACCTAAAAGATGAGAGGATGCAAGTGTATACACAAATACACACACACTCACTCACACCTGAATAAAAAATGATAGCAATCAACAATAATGAGATCATGGTGATATATTTAATATTTAATTAAATTATCTCAAAATATTACAGAATAGAATCACCCAGTCAAACCATGAGGATCAGAAAGTGGTACCTCAAAACTTTAACTTCAGCATAGGTAGGGATGAAAAAGTGATGATTTAAGACTTTAATCCCAGTACAGGATTAAAAAGATGACCCATACTTTTAATCTCATTACTCGGGAGACAGAGACCTTTCTGTACAGAAGGAACTTAAGAGAGGCATCTAGGGACCTGAGATGGGAAATTAGAGATCTCCTGAGTAAATTGGAATCAAAATAGGGCTGAGCAATGGGAAGTGGGTACAGATATGAGAAGGAAATGGTTGAGTGAAAGGAACAACAGAGAGAACAATGAAATGGCTATATTGATAGAATGAGCCACTGTTGAATTTTAAAGAAACCTGGTCCAAAGAAAACCTTCAAGAGCCCATAAGATATTCCTGGCTAGGACTCCAAGCAATAGTAGAAAAGGTGCTTAAACAGAACTTGCCCTATAATTAAAAGAATGACTATTGAAATTTTCATTATAGAACCTTCAACCAGCAATGGATAGAGGCTGAAGTATAAATCCATAGCTAAGCACCAAATTTAGTTCTCTATCCAGCTGAAGAGAGAGAGAAGAGAGAGAATATATGAGTAAAGGGATCATGATTATGAGGAGGAGACCAACAGACATGACTGACCAGAGCTATGAGGAGGAGACCAACAGACATGAATGACTGACCAAAGCTATTGGGGGCTCACTGAGTAAGAAACAATCTCTGAGGAACCTTCATAGAAAGGAACTAAACCCTCCAAAGGTATGTGACTGTCAAATGGCTTGAGAAGTTTGTGGAGCATTGTAGTGGGATTATGTTTTGTTGCTATTGTTTCCTGCCATTGTATATATTTGTCCCACCTATGAGTTTAATAAAAGATGATTAGCTAAAGGTAGACAGGAAGTGTGGATGTGGCTACCAGGCTAAGAAAATTCAGGAACATCTCAGAGCAGAGAAAGATGTTCCACAGATGCAATGGAGATACGAAGATGAGATGGCAGCAGAGGCAAGAAGCCTAAATGCTGCTCTAGGAAAAGATATTAAGAAGCATGTTTAAACAAGATGGGTTAGATTAAGAGCAAGAATTAGTAAATTATATGCCTGGGCCTTAGGTCAATCAGCAGAAAATTAATATAAGCACATGCGACTCTGTTACTGCTAGTGTTTTTGTTGGACTGCCAGAATGCCGATCAAAACTCTGTTGCAGGCTCAGAAACTCCAGGTCAGTAACCATATACAACAAATGGCACCCAATGTGTGACTTGAACCCACAACCCTGAGATTAAGATTCTCATATTCTACCAACTAAGCTAACAGAGATTTTTTTGTTTTGTTTTGTTTATTTGTTTGTTTTTCAAGGTTTTTTTATTTTGTTTTTGTTTTTCTTGTGTCTGGATGGACAGCATGTATGCTGTAAACTGAACTCTTACATTTTTGGTTGTGAGTCCAGCCTTTAAAAACTGAACTGTCAATAAAGGGGAATTGTAGTGGGATTATGTTATTTTGCTGCTGTTTCTTGTCATTGCAAATATTTGTCCAGTTTATGGATTTAACAAAAGCTGATTGGCTAAAGGCAGTCAGGAAGTGTGGGCAGGGCTACCAGGATAAGAAAACTCAGCACATCTCAGTGCAGAAACAGATGCCATGAGTCACCAGACAGATGCCACACAGATGCAATAGAGACAGGATGAAGAGACAGCAGCAGACACAGTAAAAAGAAACTGAAATACTGCTCTAAGAAAAGGTACCAAACCACATGGCCAAACAGGATAAGAAAAATAGGTGAGTTTAAGACTAAAGAGCTAGCAAGTTATATGCCTGGGCACTAGACTGATCAGCAGAAAATTAATATAAGTGTCTGTGTGTCTCTGTGTGACTGCTAGTGTTTGTGCTGGACTGCCATACTGCCAGTCAAACCTCTAGTCTAGAGCAGAAAGTCCAGGCCAGAAACATAATACAACAGAGCATCTTGCAGTAGGATTAGGCTATGTTCCTGGTGCTTTTACTTGAAATCTTCTTGAACATTCCCTACAGAGGAACCTAACCCAGGATTAATACTGGGAAGTGGGATTTGGACCTACCTAAGTTGATATGCCAGACTGAATTGACCCATCTTGGGACTTTTTGCCTCCTTGAGGAATAAATGGGGGATGGAAAGGGGGAGATTGAGGGAGGAATGGGAAAAGGAAAGGGAGAGGGAGCAGTAGTAGATATGGGAAAATTACTTAAAAAATAAAAATAAACATATTCTAAGAGAAGTTGGCTGGGTCAGAATTGACTATAGTCTGGTTCCTCTCTCTGATATTCCAGGTTTTCCTCTAATACCAACTAGAATTTATACAATATTGGTTTACTGATACTTATTAATATTGATAGTCATAATTCTGCCAATAATAAGACTGACTTACAGAATGAATGGAAAAACGGAATCTATCTATATGCTGCATCCAAATAACATACTTTAACTTTGAGAATAGTCATTATCTCAGAGCTAATAGTTAGAAAATTATATTTCAAGCAAATAGACATAAAAGCAATATTGTGTGGCCATTTTATCTATAACAAAACAGATTTCAATCCCACACTAATCAGAATAGAGAGTGATGTGCACTATTTATACATAAAAAACACCAATAAAACTTTTAAATTTGAATATATATGCTTCAAACACAGAGATATTTGTGTTTAAAAAAGAAACATGACTATAGTTTAAGTCAAATATCGTCCTTTATATATTGATAGTGGTCAAATTCAGTATTAAATTCTGGCAATGATGTCAAAAAAATTGAGCAAAGAAATGCTGGAGATGAATGAAATTATAAGCCAAATGGACCTAATTTATATTAACATGGTATTTAACCCAAACAGGAAAGAATGTATAATTTCTCAGCATCTCAAATAACCATTTCAAAAATTGAGCACATATTTGGACACTGAGCAAGTCTCAACAGATACAGAAAAATAGATATAACACTGTGTACCCTATCAGATCACAACAGGTTAAAACAAGATACCAACAACAAAAAAAGCAAGAAAAGCATGAAAGACAAGAAAACTCCATAAATCCCTACTGAGTAAATATTGGCTCAAGATAGAAATTAGAGAATTTCCAGAACTGGATAAAAATGAATACAAAACATACCTAAACTAGTAGGTCATACAATTTTATTCTAAGTGGCAAGTTTGTGACATTAATGCTAACATTATAAATTGGAGAGACTACATATTAGAGAAAGTAAACTTCCATTTTTACTATGTTGATCCTACCTATCCAGGAACATGGGAGATCTTTCCATTTTCTGACATCCTCTTCAATTTCTTTCTTCAGTCATTTAAAGTTTTTGTCAAACAGATCTGTTACTTCTTTGGTTATAGTTACTCCAAGGTATTTAATGCTACTTGCAGCTATTATTAAGGGTGATGTTTCACTTATTTCTTTTTCAGCCCTTTTGTCTTTAGTGTATAGAAGGGCTACTGATTACTTTGAGTTAATCTATCCTGATACATGGCTGAAGGTGTTTATCAGCTGTAGAAGTTCCCCAGTAGAATTTTTTGTGGATAACTTATGTATACAATCCTATCATCTGCCAATATAGTTTCACTTCTCCTTTTTCAATTTGTATCCCCTTAATCTCTTTTCATTCTCTTATTGCTTTAGCCAAAACTTTGAGAATTATATTGAATAGATAAGTGGAGATATGACATCCTTTTTTAGTTCCTGATTTTAGTGGGATTGCTTTGAGTAGTTCTCCATTTATTTTGATGCTGGCTTCCAGCTTCTTGTAAATTATCTTCATTATATTTAGATATTTTTCCTCTATTCCTTATCACTCCAAGACATTCATCATAAAGGAGTGATGGATTTTGTCAAAGGCTTTTTCAGTATCTAAGAATATAATAATGTGGGTTTTTTCCTTCAGTTTGTTTATCGTTTTTCATATGTTGAACCATCCCTGCATTTCTGGGATTAGGCCTACTTGATTGTGCTGAATGATTATTTTTTATATATTGTTGTATTCAGTGGGCCAGAATTTTGTTGAGTATTTTTGCATTTCAGAAGGGAAATTAGTCTGTAATTCTCTTTCTTTTTGCATCTTTGAGTGGCTTCAGTATCACAGTTGTTGTGGCCTCATAAAAAGAATTTGTCAATATTTCTTCAGTTTCTACTCCATAAAACATTATGAGGAGTAATGGTAGTAGTTCTTTGAATGTTTGGTAGAATTTTGCACTGAAGCCATCTGGACCTGGGCTTCTTTTACTTGGGAGGCTTTTAATAATAGCTTCAATTTCATTTAGGGTTATAGGTCAGCTTCTTCCTGGGAAAGCGACCTTTTTTCTACTCTCAATATCCCTTAGTTGTTTATATTTCTAGGTCTCAAAACCTATTACTTTTTGTCATGCTAAGTTGTTGTTGTAAAGTTTATTTTACTATGAATTGATACTATGGCCATTGCAACAATTATGAAGAAAAATATTTTATTTGATAGCTTATATTTCAAAGGATTCGCTATTATCATTATGGCAGGACATGGCAGCATGCAGGAAGACAGTGATAGAGGAGAAGCTGAGAATCCTATACTTGATCACTTGGCAAGAGGAAGTAAACTGTCTCACTGGGTGTGACATATGTATATATAAATCCTAAAGGCCCGCTTCCACAGTGACACGATTCCTCCAACAAGGCCACACCTTCTAATCATGCCACTGCCTTTGGCAACCATTTTCTTTCAACCTAGCACACATGACTATTGGTGTTTTCTTGGTTTTTTTTAACCTTGCTTAAGAAATCATGTTTCTGAGACTTCAGGTATATAGCTTTTCTAAAATTTCTAGAATATTTAGTCTCATATGTGATTTCCTCTTCCACAGGCTTTTATGATCTTTTGCTCCCCCATTATTTATGGTGTTCCTTGAGCCTGTAAGCATTAAATTAATTTAACTGATTTTATCTATCTGTGATATAGATAACAGATGATAGAGAGATACATAGTTACATAGATATATAGAGTATATGATAAAAATTAAAGCAAATGATGCCAGAAACCATGAATATGAGAGAGAGAGCAAAGAAAATAAATAGAAGAGGTCAGAGGGATAAAAGGCAAACAATAAAACAATACAATTATAATTTTAAAAAATGAAAAACAAGTTTTATAAATATATGACATTTTTAATAATTCTGAGGAAGACTGACTATCCATGAGGTGAGTAGGCAAAGCTCGCTGAGCTGCCTCATAAGATCATTAGGTCATAATGGATACATCAGATAAAACTATTAATTCCCCATACATTTTAAGGTAAGTGCTCAGATTGTTTGCGTATCTGCAAATCTCTTTCTTTCTTAATGTTGCTTCTTTCATACTTAGTATTATTGCTTTTACAGTCAATTATATTTACAAATAAACTAATGACATACCTCTTAAAACATATCCATTGCAATTTTATATAAGTATATTACATCATCAATGAAGAGAAGACTGGTCTCATGATCTTTCTACTTTAGACTCAATGCTGGAATCAGATGTGCATGACACCACATCCAGCTTGTATTAAAGTTGTAATTCTTGCTGGTTTTTGCTAAACTTTGCATAGTTTTAAGTTTTGTAATAAACTCAAAGACTATACAAATCCTATCATCTCCAATGCATATATTTGCTATGTTTTACATATTGAATTCTCAGAAAGAAATTATACATTGAGAAATGAATTCATGAAGAAATAGATGTGTCTTCACATCTTATGTTTTTTCATGGTTATTTCTTGCGCAGAGACATATGTGACAATATGGCAACTTTGCCTATGTGGAGAAATTTCACAATGACTTCAAAGCTTTGTTATTTATTACACAAATAAAAAGAGTATATTAAAAAAGTGTTTTCACAATGTTATATAAGTCTACATAAGATACCAAATAAGTAGATGTGGACAATTGTCCCTAACTCTTCTTAAGAAATAAATGTGTGACTTTCCTTTCTCCAATATCTAACTGCTTACCATATTCTAGTCAGGTAATTACCCTGTTGTTACTGCTATTTTTTTGAAACATGAGGAAAATACATGTAGTTCCCCTAGGAATTGTAGATCTTATTCCATGTACTTCAAATATCTTTATATTGTAGCCATCTGTGCTCATTTGTGTCTTTCTAGAAGCCACTTCTCCTATATAACATCATTCTGACTTTATGTAATTAATATTTCATTTTGCTTATTGTTACTTTATGGTGTGTTTCTTATCTATTTTTTGCCTTAAGATATTATTTATGTATTCTAAAATATCATGATGAACCCAATATTTACCCTGTTGTTTATTAGCATATATTTTTTAAAATAAAACAAGTATCAACAACCTAGAAATCACAATGATATACTTTGACATAATATTTAAATAAAGAATCAATGAATTTAAAATTAGAGATTAAAAATACTATACATATTCTATATTTTAATTTTATCTTACAGGCTAAAACGATTGTCGTATGCTATAAATGGAAATAAGAATAGTAACCAAAGCTCAGGGTCATAATTGTGTACTGATTAAAGATAAAGCTACAGAAGTAGAAAGGTGAAGGCTGGTCAAATTATGAAAGGATGAAGAGCATCAGTGTTAATTAATTGGTGGTCTTTTTCTGAGCAATGTGAAGCACAGAAAGCATTTAAATCAGTTATAAAATATTAGAGAAATAAGTTCAGTTGTTGAGATTAAATTTGAAGTGAAAATGTTTGTAGCCCAAGGATCCAGGTAGAAGATTGGGGTCAAAATCAAAGAAGCATTTCTGAAATATCCACTGAATATTTTGTTTTGTTTTCTTCAAAATGTGAACCTTGAAGTATTTTGTATTAAAAACAGGCAAGTAAATCTACTTCTCTTGTTTCATTATAATGCTTAAATGGCACAAATTAGTTTTGATTATATTAATAATATGTACTTTTACAACTATGTACATTATGAATTAGTATTATTTTATCCCTTTTTATTTAAATCTATCATTTATAGTTTTTCTTCCATTCCCTTCTCCCTCTCATGTTCCCTGCTTCCACCTCTCCATTGATACTGTAAAGAAGATAAGACTTCTCCTAGGGAGTCAACAAAGTCTAGAATTACAAGTTGAGGCAAGAACAAGCCTCTGGCCCCTATATAGTCAAGACTGAACAAGATATTCCTCTACAGGTAATGTTTTCCAAAGAACTAGTTCATACACTAGGGATAAATAATGGTCCCACTGCCAGAGTACCCACAAACATTTCAACCACATAACTAGAATTCACATTTAGAAGTCCTAGTTCAATCCCATGCAAGTTCCTCAGTTCCACATGGAAACTTTGCCTATGTGGAGAAATTTCACAATGACTTTTTTACATTGGTTATTTATTATTTTCACAATAAATCCAGAAACAGTGAACTCTGAGTAGCTTCAATAGGCTGTCAATGAGTGCTTCCTCATTATGGTCTTGACTACATTGCTAATGTAACCCATCCTCCCTCTCTTCAAATGAACTAGATGAGTCCACTGCTTATCTGTGGATCTCTGTATCCATTTCCATCAGTTGCTGGAGGGAGTTTCTGTGGTGGATGCAAGTGGAATCCTGGGACCAAGGCTGCAGCTTAGTGCAATGGCAGACCAGATAGTGCCTCTCCAGCCCTTTTTGGTCTGGGACTTTATATAGATAGAGCTAGCCTTGAATTCATGGAGATCTGTCTGCCTCTGCCTACTGAGTATTAGGATTAAAGGCATGCGCCATCGCACCCACTGAAAGATTCATTATGAACATCGGTAGCTCCCAACTACTGTGGAGAGTTTGACAATGCTGGTGTATATTCTATCTTTAAGTAACTTAATATTTTTTGTTTTACTGTATATCTTTATGTTTGTTTTTCATATCTACCACTTGTCCCTCTCCCTTTCCTGCTTCCATTTCCTCCCAGTCCTTTCTTCCTCCTCCCACACCACATGCCTACCTAATCAGTCACCAATAAGAGCAAGAAATCAAAGGCGATTCAGTTTGGTCTGGCATATCGAGGAGAGATAAGTCCAACTTCTTCATCCCCATATCAAATCTGACTTAAGTGTTCCTCTATAAGAAATGGAATCTGAGATGTCAGTTCATAAATCAGGAAAATACTCTGAACCTACTGCAAGAGGCTCCATAAACTGCCCAAACCTTTGACTGTTATTTACCTTTGGAAAGTATAAACTATGTCTATCTTTCTGGACCTGTATTGTCTCACTCACAATGATATTCACCAAATTCATCTATTTGTCTACAAATTTTAGAATGTCATTTTATTTCTACTGCTGAGTAGTACTCTACATTTTTTAAAAAATTTATTCTTCAATTGAGGGGCATCTAGGTTGTCTTCAGATTCTGGCTACTAAGAATAATGCTGCAATGAACATACTTGAGCTAACACACTTGATATAAGAATCTGTATGCCCAATAGTGGTATTGCTGTTTCATTGGGGAAATTGATTCTGAGTATCCTGAGCAATAGCTTTACTGATGTCCAAAGTGGTTATACAAGTTTACACTCTAACCAGCAATGGAGGAAGATTCCTTTTGTTCCACATACTCTCCAGCACAGGTTGACATCTGTGTTTTTGATTTTATCAATTCTGCCAGGTATATGATCTCAGAATTGTTTTGATTTGTATTTTTCTGAAGACTAAAGATGTTGCATAATTCTATAGGTATCTTTCAGGCATTTGTAATTCTTTTGTTGAGAATTTGCTCTTTAGCTCTGAACTCCATTTTGAATTTGATTACTTGTTTTTTTTTTTTTTTTGTTTTT
>PVIH01002764.1:0-96786 GCA_004025045.1 Sigmodon hispidus | reverse complement strand
TTCAGGAAGTTCCATTTGTTAAATGTTGTTCTTAGTATCTGTGCTACTAATGTTTTATTTATGAAGTGGTCACCTGTGCCTATGCATTCAATGATATTTCCCACTTTTTATTCAGTTAATTTCAGTGTACCTGGGTTTATGTTGAAATCTTTAATTTACTTGGACTTGATTCAAATATGAATCTATTTGAATTCTTCTGCAAGCTATCATCCAGTTACGTCAGCAATATTTATTGAAAATACTTTTTTTCCCATTGTATATTGTAGAAACCTCATGCCTGTCAAGATGGTACTGAGAGGAAGAGAGATGGGTGGAGACCAAGCTGTTTATAAGAAAAGAGAATTGGCCCCTAGAATCAGTTGAGGTAACAAAGGCACATGATCCTCTAGTAGACACTGTTGAAAATACTAGATGCCTAAATGCATGATTAAATGACCTTTTGATGATTGGTTTAGAAAAAGATACCTCCCTCTGTCCTTGCTGTTTTATGCCATTCTTTAAAAGTTCTTGTTACCTTCCAATATACAATTCTTGCTTTGACTTGCCCTCCCCCCGCCTCCCTTTGGATTGTCTTCAGGTAAAGGGGAGGCTGGGAAACAGGTAAGGGAATGCACTTACCCTTCTTCATTCCCAGGTCGCTTCCCCTAGAAGTGATCTAAAATCCTAGTGTTGAGAGAAAAAGATCCCCACAGGATATTTTTGACCTCTGTCAAAAAATCATGTGTTCATAGCTTGTGAATTAAGGTCAGGTCTTTGATTTGATTTCATTGATCCACAAGTCTGTTTTTATGCCAGTACCAAGCTGTTTTATTACTATAGCTCAACAGTATAGTTTGAAGTAAGGAATGCTGATGCCTCCTGAAGCTCTATTATTGAACCAGTTTGTTTTGACATTCTAAATTGCATGTTAGTCCATATGAAGTTGAGTATTGTTCTATCAAGGTCTGTAAAAAATGTGCTGAGATTTTGAGGGGATTGCATTAAATCTGTAGAGTGCTTTTGGTAAGATAGCCATTTTTCTATATTGATCTTACCCATCAAGGAACATGAGACATCTTTCCATTTTCTGATATCTTCTTCAATTTCTTTTTTTCAGTGACTAAAGTTTTTGTCAGCAGGTCTGTCACTTCTTTGGTTAGGGTTACCCCAAGATGTCTAATGCTGATTGAAGATATTATAAGGGGGTGATGCTTCCTTTATTTCTTTTTTAGTGCTTTTATCATTTGTGTATAAGATGGCTATTGAATTTTTTGGGTTAATCTTATATCCTGCTACATTTTTAATAGTTTTTGTTATGAATAAAGTCATATTTTTTAATCCATGCATTCCCTTGTTCCTGCTATATTTTTGAAGGTGTTTATCAGGTGTAGGAGTTTTCTGGTAGAATTGTGTATGCTATCATATCATCTGCAAATAGTGATAGTTTGACTTCTTTCTTTCTAATTTGTATCTCCATAATCTCATTTTTTTAAATTTTTTAGCTAAGACTTCAAGAACTATATTAAATAAATATGGGGAGAGAGAACAGCCCTGTCTTCTTCCTGATTTTAATGGGATTGTTTTGAGATTCTTTCCATTTAGTTTGATGTTGGCTGTTGGCTTCCTGTATATTGCATTTATTATGTTGAAATATTTTCTCTGTATTCCTGACGTCTTCAGGACTTTTATCATGTAGGAGTGTTGGATTTTATCAATGGCTTTTTAGTATCTAAGTAGATGATCATGTGCTTTTTCTTTTCGGGTTGTTTATATGATGGATGACATTGACAGTTTTTCTTACATTTAACCATCCGTGCATATATGGGGTGAGCTTACCTGATCATGATTGATTATTTTTAAGTAAGTTCTTGAATTTGGTTTGCCAGTATTATATTAAGTATGTTTGAATCAATGTTTATGAGGGAAATTGGTCTGTACTCTCTTTTTTTTGTTGCATCTTCGAGTGGCATGGTTATCAGGGTGACTGTAGTCTAACAAAAACAGTTTGGCAATGTTCTTTTGGTTTCTATTGTATGGAACAATTTGAGGAATATTGCTATTGTGTTTGTTCTTCTTTGAATGTTTGGTGTAATTCTGCACTGAAGCCATCTGGCTCTGTGCTCTTTTCCCCTTTGGAGTTTTTAATAACAGCTTGAATATTCTTGTAAGTTCTAGGTCTATTTATATAACTTATCTGATTTTGATTTAATTTTAGTAAGGGGTACATGTCTAAAAAGCTGTCCATTTCTTCTAGCATTTCCAATTGAGTGACATATAGGTTTTCCAAATATGATCTAATGATTCTCTAAATTTCCTAGGTCACTCTTTTTATGTCCTCCTTTTCATTTCTGATTCTGTTAATTTGGATACCCTCTCTTCCCTTTGGTTTGTTTGAATAAGAATTTGTGTATCTAGTTAATTTTCTCAAAGTGCCAACTCTTTGATTCACCTTTTTTTGTATTGTTCTCTTTGTTTCACTGTGTTTACTTTTGCCTTTACTCCTTCTAGGTGAATTTACTTCTAAATGTTCTTGAGCTTTCAGCTGTGATATTAAGTCTCTTGTGTGAGATTTTTCTGTTTTTTTTTTTTTTTTTTTTTTTTTTTTTTTTTTTTTTTTTTTTTTTTTTTTTTTTTTTTTTTTTTTTTTTTTTTTTTTTTTTTTTTTTTTTTTTTTTTTTTTTTTTTTTTTTTTTTTTTTTTTTTTTTTTTTTTTTTTTTTTTTTTTTTTTTTTTTTTTTTTTTTGCTTTTATGCTCCATAAGTTTGGATATGTTGTAAATTTATTTTTATTGAATTCTTGGAAGTCTTGGATTTTTTTTTTCATTTCTTCCTTGGCCTAGAAGTGATTCAATTGGGAGATGTTCAGTTCCATGTTGTTGATCTTTAACTTTAGTCCATGGAAGTCTGATAAAATACAAGGAGCTATTCTCATATTCTGTATCTATGCTCTATAATTATTACCTGGACAATTTTAGACAAAGTTCCATGAGGTACTGAAAAAGTTATATTCCTTTATGTTTGGGTAAAAAGCTCGGTAAATATTTATTGAGTCCATTTGGGTCATAACATCTATTAGATCCCTTATTTCTCTCTTAGGTTTTTGTCTGGTAGATCTATTGTTGAGAGTCAGATATTGAAACTTTCCCCTCTTAATGTGTGGGGTTTGATATGAGATTTAGCTTTAGTAGTGTTTCTTTTACATATGTAGCTGCCTTTGTGTTGGGAGCATAAGTGTTCAGAATTAAGACCTTATCTTCGTGGATTTTGTTTTTGAGATGAATAAAAATGTCCATAATAATCTCTTTTGATTAATTTAAGTTTGAAGTATATTTTGTTTGATGTTAGGATGGCTACACCAGCTTCTTTCTTAATCCATTTGACTGAAAAATTTTTTTCTCAACCCTTTAGTCTGAGCCAGTGTCTGTCTTTAAAGTTGAGGTATGTCCCTTGTATGTCGCAGAAAAAGGAGATTTTCGTATTTATTGTCTTAGCTTGTATCTTTTTATAAGTGAATTAAATCCGTTGATACTATGGGATATTTATGACTAGGGATTATTTCCTGTTAATTTTGGTGGTAGTATGTGTGTGTGTGTTTCCTTTCTTAGTTTTTTTTTTTTTTTTTTTTTTTTTTCCCCCCTGTGGGATTATCTATTGCTTGTGTATTTAGCTTCTTTAGTTTGTAGTTTACACTCTAGTGCTTTCTGTAGAGCTGGATTTGTGGATAGGTATTGTCTAACTCTGATTTTGTAAAAAAAAAAAAAAAAAAAAATCTTGTTTGTCCCATCTATGGTGAATGACTGTTTTACTGGGTATATTAGTCTGGGCTGGCAACCATGTTCTTTTTGTGTCTTTATAACATCTGACCAGAAACTTTTGGCTTTCATTGTTTCCATTGAATAATCTGTCATTATTCTGGTGATTCTGCCTTTATAGGTAAGTTGGCCTTTTTCCTTTGCAGCACTAAGTGTTCTTTATTTTATAGATTTAGTTGCTTTACTATTATGTGGCAAACAGACTTTATTTTGGGGGGGTCTAGTCTATTGGTGTTCTGTAAGCTTCTTATATCTGTGTAGTCATCTTGTTTTTTAGATTGCAAAAGCTTTTTCTATGATTTTGTTGAATATATTTTCTGTGCCTTTGAGCTGGTGTACTTCTTTATCTATTTTAATTATTCTTATGTTTGGTCTTTTCATGGTGCCCCATATTTCCTGAATGTTTTTGTTATGAATTTTTGGCTTTAGTGTTTCCTTTGATGGATATACTTATTATCAGTATTCAATCTTCCACTCCAGAAAGTCTATCTTCTATCTCTGGCATTTTGTTCGTTATGCTTGCATCTGTAGTTCCAGTTTGTTTTTTCTTGGCTTTCTTTAAGAGATTAATTGATTTGCTTTCTTTAAGAGATTAATTGATTTCTTTCCATTCTTCTTTATTTATTTCTTTAAGGGAAATTTTTATTTTTTTCATAAAGGACTCTTTTTATAAAGTTATTTATAAAATAACCTTATAAAAAGTTATTCATTTTGTTCTTTTTATTATGTTATTTCTAGTGTCATTTTTTTCCTGCTTTTTCTACATTTTTATGTTCTAGTCTTGCTGTTGTAGAACCACTAGGTTCTGGTGAAGTCATATTGTTTTTTATGTTGTTGAATGTATTCTTGCACTGTCCTTATAAATCTCTTCCTTCAATTGGTACAAGTAGTGTCTATGTGTCAGGAAGCTCTTCTTGTTTCAGTCTGTTCCTGCTGTGACTGTGTCTAAGGAAACCCCTCTTGGTCCAATCTGAACTCTGGATCCAATTAGAACTTGCAGATTCTGTGTCTCAGAGAGCTGTTCATGGTTTAACATGACCTGGCAGGCTCTGGTTTAAGAATCTGCTAAATTTGCAAAGTGATGGGTGGATTTGGGGAAAGGGGTAAGATTTGTAGATTTTTAGAGTCTGTCTAACAATGGTGTTAGTGGGGCTGCTTACCAGCAGGATTCCTCCCTGCTGGGCCTGTAACTGGAGCAGGAGTCAGTAAAAGTCCGGGAATAGGTGTTGTGGCCCCAGGGCTAGGTTCCATAGACTGGGATCTCTGGGTGGGCTGGGTAAAGTGTCAATTATCTCTTCCTCAAATAGGAGTTGGCAGATTCTGTGTTTCTGGAAGCCTCTTATTTCACAGGGTAATAGGTAAGTTTGGAGGGGGAAAAGAGAAATGTAGATTGCAGGGTTTGACTGGCAGGGGTACTATTGGGAGTGCCTGCCTGCAGTCTTCCCTGTTGGTCTGAAACTCTTGATCCAATAGGAGCTAGTAGATTCTGTCTCAGCAAACCTCTGATGTTGAAAGGTAATGTATGAGTTTGTGGGAGGAGAGAGGATTGTAGAGTCTAACTGATAGGGGCTTTAGAGTGGTACCTGCATGGGTCTTCCCTGCTACTGGGGCAGCAATAGATATGTGTGGCGATCCATGATTTGTACCCCCAATCCTAGGTTCCAGAGATGAACTAGGAAATAGGTGGGTTTGGGAAAGGGGATATAACTTACAGATTGCAGGGTTCAACTGATAGGAGTGTTAATAGGAGTACCTACCTGAAGAGGTCTTCCCTGCTAATGGTGGGTGTGAGCAAACATGGGTTGTGTACAGAAACCCAGGTCCCAAAGATAAATTAGTATTTCATCTTATTTCATGCTTATAGATGTAAGAGAAAGAAATGAATAAAAAAAAGAACAAATATATTTAAAAATTTTTATTTTATTAAATATGCATATTATCAAAGGTCAAGCTATAAAATGCATTTGTAAATAAGCAGATAAAAATAAGACCAATGAAATATACATAGAAAAGCTAAGAGCAGAGGCTAAGAAGTCTAACCAAAGGTCAGTATTAACATAGGAGATCTGAATACGGATTATGGTATGTTGTATATAAAAAAATTAAAATTATATAAAATGCCAGAGTAGAAAATAAGCTCATGAGAGCAAAAACATTGATGTTAACACACTGGCAGACTTGACCTAGAATGACTATGCACTGCATGAAATCTGATTACATGGAAAGGCAAACACTGCAGGATCTCTCTTATATGATAAATATAAAAAGTAAGCCAAGTACATAACATAAGCTATAGAATAGTGATTACCAGCATTAGGGAGCAAAGACATATTTATTAATTATAAAAAGAAAATTAATCTTATAAGCATATGAGTTCTAGAGGACAAAATATGTACTTGGTTTATTAATGATATAAAGCTACAAAATGCTGACTGAAACTAAAGTTCTATTATCACATATGCACATGAATACTATGTAAATAAAGTGATGTTATGTCAGTTAGTATGATCAAATTAGTAATTTTGCAATAAATACATGAATTATATGTATTCAATTATACAGGAATATATAAAATATTTTTCATAATATATATATATACATATATACTAATTTGTACCTATATGTTTATGAGGTACATGTTAAAGTCAGTGGGCAACTTAAGTGAGTTCGGTTTTCTCCTTTAATTGTTGGTTATATTGCTTGAATTCAAGTGTACAATAGGTTTTTATTCCCACTGAGTCATATTATCAGCCCTGAAGTATATTTTTGTATCACAATTACATCCCTGCAAACCTGGAGAAAGTAAGTATTTTAAGCCTAGAAGTCAGCTCAATACAAGCTTCAGCATATCTGTGTTTCTTCTAGGCAAAATGGTACTGTGTTAAACTTATTTTCCATTTGGATTCTGCTTTTATTTCCTTAAAGAAGTCATTGATCTCTAGCTATAACTAAAAGCAGAGATCACTTGCTTTTAAAGCACTTCAAATAACTGATGAATGTATCAAAATAATCTTCAATGTTACAGAATTCACAAAGAAATTTTACATTCTTTTTGTTGGAAACACTATAGCAGCCATCAACCACAAGAACATACATCTGGATTCTGAAAAGAGGGTCCATTGTAGTAATTTTTTATTGTGAATGGCCTTTTTGTGATCATGTATTATACTTATAACAGTGGAAAGAACATGCTACTTAGAGTACGTTTATTTTGATGGCAACAGTTGGACAAACACAAATCAAAAAGTAAACAGACATAAACAAAATTATGCCTGAGAAACAGGCTCAGGTTTGGTGCAAAATGATTATTGATTATTCATCTCTTCTGCTTATATCCTCCTTGAAATTTTAAGAAATGAAAGGTCATATACTTCTATTTTTTGTTTGATAGCTTCAGTAGAGCCTGTGAGATTTTTTGGAATATGAAAGTATAAGATTAATATTACAGAACGTTCATTTCTGTGAGTAAACAGAGATTCTTTGGACAGTTATCTCACCCTTTCCAAGTTTACTACTGACACTGAGATGATTGTAATGAATAATTCCTGTGCAGCTAAGTTGTCACTATATTGAAAAATAAAATAACCTATTTATAAGATTTTAATTTTTAAACATGTTTGAAAACAAAATTAAATCTAAACAAACAACAACAACATAATTAAAAAAGACAAAGAAGGAAACCAGCAATGTTTTCTTATTATGGTTACTTACTAAAAAACCTTTTTTCATGTTCATAGAAAACAATTTAGAGCATGACGAAATTTAATTTTTAAAAATGATACAATTCAATATTTATCCAGGAAGTTAGAAAATGCTATTTTAACAACAAATAAGGCAAAATACAAAGAATAATAACCAGGCATCAAATATAACCAATAGTGTTTATGAGTTGCCTGATATTACATGTACAAAAAAATGAAGATTTTATATTGCTGAAATAGTTTTGGCTTATTCCTTCTCTGTGAATTAGTGTTCTTCAGGTCATGTTTCTTTGACAAGGGTTTTTACTTTGAGGATAAACTATCAATTCATTTTAGTGAAATTGTAAAATGTCCAATAAATGTTAAGAAATTTTTGATAACTTTGGTGCGTCATCTATCTGAGGCTATCTTTACTTACCTTATGGCTGTCACCATGATATTTTTTGTCATGGTTCTTCCTAATATAATTCTCACCTTTCAAATATGATGTTTGAATTTGCTCCATATAATCTTGGGAAAAGATGCATATTTTTTTTTCTTTTAAGAATCATCACTACCAACAGGTGGAATTATTTCTGTAAGTAAAAGAGTTGTCTCTAAATCTCTTCATTGTTCTACATGAATAATCTCTGCCCAGTTAACATAAAACATGCATGAATTCTATATTATTTATACCTGTTTGAACTTATAAATACTATCAAATTTTTTTCTAGTGAAAAGAGAAACCAAATTTAGATAGCAGTTCACACACTGATTCATTTCATCAGCTCTTTACCTATTGATCAGCAATTCTAAGCAGCTTTCTCTTCTGTCCTCTTATAAAAGGAAATGGGGAAATGTAGCTTAAACAAGTTAAATGTTAGTTTTTACTTTATCTAAATAAAAAATACCAAATAATAGAAAATTTACCAGTGAACTAAACCGTGACTATTTGAAGAATTTGAATTCGTAGGCTTAAATATCTGAATGAATGAAAATACCTATGATATTACATAATCTCTTTGGGACTCAAATTTGTGTGTTTCATTGTGGCAAGAAACAAATATTAGTTAATTGAGAAACTCAAGTTGTAATTAAAGAGACACAATTGAGTTATTTGGTAAGAAATATTTCCATGGTTCATTAGTCACAAAGAATTTGTAGGAGATAATGAAATTTTTATTTTATTACTTTTATTTCAGAAGTCACTTATATTGAGAATATTTACTCTAGTGATTTATAAATGGAAAAATAATTGTGACTGTACTGACTTTTGATGATCTCTGAATCTAGAAGTTATCATTAAACCTAAAGTAAAATAATTTTATTAAGAAAAGTGAACTGTAATTGTAGACAGGCATTGCCCACTGAAGGCAGGTGTCATTTAAGACAAAGTATAAACTGTTGTTTTTTTATACATGATGCGTGATTGTAATCTCAACACTGAGAATACCACACTAGAGTTTATTAGCAGGACAGCAGGCAGAGGTGTGGGGATGAAAGGTAGCAAAGAGAGAGAGGAAGGGACTTGTGTGAGCACTTTCTTTAAGAGAGTAGGTAGGCCCATGTTTGCATAGCCATACCCAGGGTCGTAGTTGCAATTCTTACATTTCAGGTGAATGCGGGCCTTGGGAATGCTTATACAAACCTTTCAGTATAAATCAATGTTTGTAGTGAATTCACTGATGAGTACATGTAGAACAGAAATCAACATCAAGATCTTTCTCCAATTACTTTTATACCTTATTTTTTTTAGACAGTGTCTAAACATGGAAATTATCAATATGAGTAGAATGTCTGTCCAAGGAGGCCCCAAGGTCCATCTGACTTTGTGTCCTTGAACTAGGATGGATACATGATGCATGCTCCTATGCTAGATGCTGGGTATTGGATGTTAGGTGCTGGGTGTAGTAATAAGTTTCTGGCCAGTCTGGCCTGTGATCCAGACCTACAGAACTGTGGTCCCACAAAAACATACAAATACTTATTTTGATTTTATGCTGATTGACCTATGGCTCAGACATATTGCTAGATAGCTCTTTCATTTTATCTTAATTTATTTCCACTTATCTGTTTATCCATGTGACTTAATACCTTTTTTCAGAGAAACATGATTGGGGACACTGGTAATCTTATGAGGACCCAAAGAAAAAATAAGATTATAGAAAAGAATTTAACAGAGTAAACAGACTGTAAGGCTAGGACATCTTAGCCAGTCTTATTGAAGCTGTTTTAGATACAGAGCTCAGGGGAAACTGTTACATAGGTGCTCTGAAATATTGGATCATCTGGGCCATCTATTTCTACTGGAGACTTTTTAGGGTGTCTTCCTCAATCACACCTGATTTTCTTTAACTAGAAATAAATTATTTTTCCATGGAAATAAAAAGAAAACCTCATCTCCAAAGTAGCATATCTTTTGATTTCAATTTTAAACTCAACTCACTTACAAAATATATAGATTGAATTAATCCAGCAACATTTATAATTAAATATGTTTCATCGGCTTTTACTACTTCCTTTGCCAAAAACCTTAAAGACAAGAAAATAACATACAATATTCAGATACTCTTTGTAATTTCCATTTTATATGGCTCATTGCTTTTTTAAAACATTTTTAAAAACTTTGTCTATCCTTGTGCTTTCCTCTCTCAAGCCTACATATATTTTAAACACACTTTAAAGCATGTAGAGACTATTTGAATCTGCCTCTACTGTATATGACTTATCTTTTTTCTGTTTCTGACCACCCCTTTGCTTGGATGTGTAGGCTGACTTCACCTAGCTCCCTCTTTTTCTGTTTTGGACCACATCTTCAATCTGCCAAGGTATGACTAAGGATTAAAAGCTTCACTGGGCTGTCTGGCTCCATCCACCTCCTACCTTCACTTCATAGAGTTTAGCCATTTAGCAGAGGTACAGGTAGGAGCCACAATTACCACTCTGGGGAATTTTAGGGTCCATATAACGACAAAGAAAACCACTGCCATCTGGTACTCTTTAACTCCATTTATGTATGTGGCATCAGGGCCTCTTAAAAGACTCACAAGTATTTCTCCACTAACAGTGAGTCAGGAAGCCTCTCTTTAAAAAGCCATGTCTCTGCTTGCCTCCAGCAGCAGAAGTTCCCCTCCCCAAAAAAAAAATGCTGCAAGTAAGAAGCAGGTTTTGATACTGTTCCCTTTGTGTCTATAGAAACAAAAAGATTAAAATCATCATATGTAGCTTGTTACTTACATTGAAGCTTTTTTTTGTAAGACTTGAGGAACTGGTATTATTGCGGCTCAGGCTTCACTCTGAAGACCCACTATTTTGAAAATCAAATCCACATGCCACACATGGCCATCTCTTAACTATAGTTTATGTGAAAGAAACAACTCTGAAGCTGCATTGGGCTCTAATTCAGTGCTCTAAAACCCTTTTTAAGCTTTCTCTGGCTTTATGTGGGTGTATGTCTCACATTGGTGTGCCATTTATAGGAATAAATTCTTACCTCGGGCCTGTGGTCCAGACCCATAGTCCCATAGTCCTACAGAAACACACAGATGCATATATTAAATTTATGTTGATTGACCTTTGGCTCAGACATATTGTTAGCTAGCTCTTTTATCTTAACTCAATCTATTTCCACTAATCTGTTTAGCCATGTAGTTTAGTACCTATTCTCAGAGCAGCATGATGTTCTTCTTTTCTCTGCATCTAATGGAATCTCTTTGGCTTCTTTGGTGGCATCTTTCTGGTGTCTCTCTCTGCTTTTCCAGTCTCAGAGATTTTAGTCTGGTAGCCTTTCCCATACTTCCTGTCTGCCTTTGTCCAATTAGCATTTTCATTAAACCAGTAAGAGGGACAATGTATCAGAATATAATCCTACAAGGGCTGAGATTATTGAGAGGATTCATTAATACCAAATGTATTTCAACATCAATATATATTGTCACAACTAAATGCAATACAATATAACAAATGCAATACAATATACTAGATAATATAGCCTTCTCAAGTGCAACCCATACCATCCAGAAGAATAGGTAGGCTGTCTACCCTTGGATATTTTCCAATTCCTTGTTTCTAACAGACCCAATATTACAGCATCTGCCCACGACCTGTCCAACCATGTTGCTTTGTCCCTGCCCACAACTCCAGTAGATATTCCTTGCTCAAGTACAGGCTTCACTAGCCAACAGGATGGATAAAGACTTCCAGGTGGTTCAGAGGCCAAATTAACCATTAGAACTTCAGAAAGGCCTCCCACTCACAGACTTTCTACACTTTCTATATACACCCTCTACACTAATCCTAATTCTCCCTCTCCTCCTTAAAGCTATGTCCCAGTCTTCAACTAGAGTAGAGAACTCTTGATAGACAAAAGCATACTCCAGCTTTGTAAGTCCAGGCCTTGGCTGTAGTAGAAAACACTTGCTCAATCATAGGTCATACGTTACCAATCTCTGATCATCCTGGCTTGACTGTGGGTGAATCTGTTCTCTGATATATATGACCTATTTTATTAAATATAAAATATATCATCACATTGTTCTTTTAAGATTTGAAAAAAAAAGATGTGGTGAGATTTTGATGGGGATTGCATTAAATCTGTAGATTGCTTTTGGTTAGATTGCCATTTATATTAAACTGATGCGACTTATCAAGAACATTTAAGATCTACTTCCTTTTGTTAGATTTTCTATTTTTAATATTTCTTCAGTTTTTGTTTTCTTTATTTCTTTTATTTCAGATTTTTAAATCTTAAAATGTTTCTTTCACATGTTTGATACTTCTTTTTGATTTTCTTGGATTTCTTTGTTTTCTTTTAGGGATTGTTGATCTTTTAAATTTTGTCTTTTTCTTTATTTCTCTAACAGAGTTTTTAAATTTTCTCTTTTAAGGCTTCTATTATGTGTCATTTTGTATTGCATTTGTTATATATATTCTTGCACTGTTGTCTGCTCATTGCTTCCTCAGATTAATGAAGAATTTTTTGGTATCTCATGAACCTGATTTTGGGCAAACAGTTCTGGCTGTTTCTATGTCTTAGAAAGATTCTATTTGTCCAATCTGGGCTCTAGGTACACTTGGATGTAGTCTATTCTGTGTCATAGTGAGCTGTTCTTTGTGCAATAAGAGCTGGTTGATTCTGCCTTTCCGGAAACCAATGTTGATCCAATATAAACTTTTGATCCAGAAGGAGCCCTTGATACTTTAGGAGCTCTTTATACAATAGATGCTTGTTTATTTTCAGTCTCAGGTATTCTTCTTTATCAAATAGGTGCTGATAGCTGTGAGTCTTAGGTAGCTGCTCCTGATTTAATAGATACTGAGGAACTGTGGGTCTCAAGTAGCTACTCTTGTTCTAGTTGGTGCTGGAGTACTGCAGGTCTCAAGTGTCCACTGAGTTTGCTTGGTGATAGGATGAATTGAGGGTTAGGTCAAAATTTGTGTCATGAGTATCCAGTAAACTGCATTTTACTATAGAGTTTTTAACTGAAAAATGATTCTCAAATGCTCCTCAATATAATCTGGTAATATTTATCGTTCCAGAAACACTTATGGTACAAAAGCAATTCTGGTGGGATAAAAGGGGGGACAGAGACATGCACAGGGGAATGGAAAGGAGCTTCTTCCCAGAGGATGCTGAGACCAAGAGCATGAGCCACCTTCACATCTCGGGGTCTCTCCCCAGCTGGCCACACTCTGATGGGATTCAGATCCTTGAATTCACAAGTGTTTACCTGAATAAACTCTGTTTTTCTGCTATATCTCTCTCTTTTGTCTAAATAAGAAAATTCTAATCTAAGTATAAGAATATATACTATAGGGATTATCATAAGGTTGTGTCTGGGAAAGGAAAAGCTACTAACATAAGCAAGGTCACACTACAACTAACAAAGAACAAATACAAGGTACATCTTAATGTCTAGAATATTAATATGAGGCAATGTATAGGGATTGCTTTAAGGCTGTTTATCTTGAATGATAAAGTTCTAATCCCTAAATGTTTTTGCTGAGATATGATGTAATAGCAACCTCAACTATCTAGTCTTTAACACCTTCAAGACATGAGAGGGAAAATATATTACCTGAAGTTTGGAAGTGTAAAATGGTAAATTCCATGATTTAGGAGAGGACAATGACAGGTAACTACATGGTCAGTCATCCACAGCTTTTCTGTACAGTGGAGGCATACACCTTCCTAGCTACTGGCCTAGGATGTCTGACAAGTCTCTTTAAAAACAGGGTATTTTTGAGAGAGACCATCTTATCTTGTTCAGGAAGGCTTTGGCAGTCTCTATCCTTCATCCTGCTTGTGCAGACTGGACAGTGCACATACTGACAGCAGTCAGGGCAAGTGCAGTTCTTTGCTCATGAGGCCACTATCCACCAAAGAAGACAATTTCTTTGTGAGAGGTCCCTGATGCTAAATACCACCTTGGAAAAGGAACAGTAATGCCAGGAGATGTTGTGTCCCTCATGGCCAAATTCTAGATAACAAAATCTTGAATGTCATATTTTTTTGGTCTGTGAAGTGGTTGAAGATGCCTATCTATCTGATATATTCTAGCATGTTTCTGGAAAGCCTGAGTATCCTGACAGTTATGTAGCAAATCTGAATAGCAGTAATCCACAATTTCAATCAACTGAAACAGTGGAGCTTACATTGTGAAAATAGGCATTCCATAAATGAGTGTACAAATATCTGCATAATGACTTCAAGTATTACAATTTTATGAATATTAACCAGGATACATATATCATATAAACTTACAACAGTATTCTAACTCCACATCACTGTACAAAATATCTAAACAGGGTTATACAAAACAACTTGTGTATATGTTACAACAAATGTTATAACTAGTGTAAATAAACAGATAGAAATTGTATTATAAAAATAACAACATACTTAATATGCATTAATGTACAAAATATTTTAAACAGAGATAGAAACATGCAAAATAGGGCAATTATACATTAAATTTTGTGTCAATATACAGATTATCTAATCAAACATATAAAATAATTTCCCATTTGTATCAATATACAAGCATCTATACCATGGCAATTCGGTTTTGGTTCATGCTTTGGCTAATAGTTGTTTGCAGGTAGATATAATAATCTCCTATCTATTCCTATTCCCTTTTTTCTTCTTTAAAAGGAGTTTCTACATCTATAATATCATTGTATCCTCTACCCAAGATTAACTTATAATCATCCTACCAGAGTGATAATTATCTATAATCCATGGGTGACAAACTCATCGGGAGGGGGACGTAGTTTTCTCATTAGGTTGCTTCATGCTGGTCTGTGGGTGATGGTATCTCTGTGGTGTCCTGTAAAACTAAAACAATGATTAAGACCTAATGAATCAACAATAAGCATCTATAACCATTCCCATAATATGGGGTAAGTTTATCTGAAAATCTTGTTAAAAGTGTGATATGAAGCTATTTTACAACTGTCCTTAATGAGCAAAAGTGATCATTGAGTGATGTACAGCAGGTTCTTTCTTTCTTTGTCTCAAGGTTCTTTTTTTTGTCATAGTGGGGCCCCATCTTCCCTCTGGATGCTTTGGAGAGTACTGGTAGGAGAAATTGTTATTTATAGTAGAGAGTCCAATAGATACTAATATCAAGTGAAGATATTGAGCCTGTAGGAAGGATCATGTGCAGATAAGATTCTTAGATTAAAGGAGTAGGAAATGCAGAAAGGAGTAAGATTTAACAATAAAAGTGCAATAATATTAGTCGCTATATATTTCATCTATCTTGTCTCACATCAGGTAGCTTTTCTGATATGAGACAAAATCTCTTACATTTTCTTTAGCAATGTGCTTGGGTTTAGAGATGGAAAAAGTCACTTGCTCCGTTTCCAAAGCCAGCCTTTTTTATGTTAAAACAGGACTGATTTTGTATATATATATATATATATATATATATATGTATATATTTATACATACGTATATATATGTATAAATTAGATATAGATGTACAGTAGTGAGACTTGAAAAATTACCCTTAGTGTATATCAGTGCCAATTGTTCTTATGTTTCTCTGAAGTCTTTTCATATATGATTTTCCTACAGCTTTAAAAGTATAAGCATTTGGCATCCTTTTAATGTCATAAACAGGGCTGTATCCATTCTTCTGTTAAAACAAAATTGAGACTCTGCCCCACATTTATTAGGTAAATGTTCCTTACCACATATTCATTTGTCACATCAGTAGGTGAGCCACTACTCCTTCTCCTCAAAAGGGTTCTCCTTTTTGAATCAGCCTTTTATCAATCATGTTGGTATCCATATTTTTTCCTTTTCCTGTGGAAACAAAATAAAAACCCCTACCCCATTGAAGCATATATCCTGGCTTCCATTCTGAAGCTAGTACATCCTTGAAATATATAGGTTGGTTCAACTAAGAAGTCCTTTTCATTATCCAGTGTCTCTCTGCTGTTGAAGTTCCTTTCTTATCTGCATTAGGAAAGGTCAATGTCAGCAAGGCACTATGTAATCTCTCCCTGGATTTTTCTTCACACCTTTCTGTTCATGAAGCATCTCTTTCAAGATGCAATGGGATCTTTCCACAACTGCAGTCCAGTGGGATAGTGTGGTACCCTAGTGATGTGCTTTATCTCATAATATCCAAAATTCTGCCTCATTTTCCAGAAAGCATATGGTGGAACATTGTCAATCTTAATTTAAGCAGGAATTCCCAACATGACCATGGCTTCCAAAAGATGAATGAGTATTAGTATTTTCAGAACTCAAGGCAGTAGCCCACTGCATACCTTAGTAGGTGTCAATAGTATGATGAACATATTTCATCTTTCCAAATTCTGGAAAGTAAAACACATCCATCTGCCAATCTCATTGCTCTTTGTACCCTTGGGATTACTTCCAGTGGGTAAGGATAGGTGATTGTAGAGGGAGCAGTTATCATGCTTTCACAGAATTTCCTTGATTTGATGCCCAGTGATGAAAAAGCTCTTCCTCAATCCTTTGCTATTGACATGATGTTTCTTGTAAAATTCTGAGGCTTCTATTATGTTATCTATTAATAACCAGTCGATCTCATAATTATCCTGTGTCCAAGAGCCAGGAAGGCCTGTGTGATCCCTAATATGTGTTATATACATATTATGTGTTCTTTTTCTGATGATTTTGTTAGTATTTCATGTGTGAAAGAACTCACTCATAAGCTACCAAAGGAGCTGTATTAGGTTTATTAAGGAGGAGGAGAGGGAAGGAGAAGAGAAGATAGAGAGAGAGTAGAGGGCAGAGAAGAAGAGAAAAAGAGAGTTTCCCACGTGGTTGGGGCTTTTAAAGGTAGACACACCTTAAAGATAAACATCAGAGGCTATTTGGAGCCCTTGCAGGTGGGGACATAACCAGAGCAATGCAACACCTAACAATCCACAATTTGTTGACATATAAAAACACACAGATTTTGTTTGTTAGGAATCAAATTTGAGGTTTTTCTGGAAGATCAGTCAGTGTCTTTAATCTCTGAGCTATCTCGACAGCTCTCTCATTGGAAGTTAAAATGGCTCTTTTGAATTGTCCTCATGGCAGTGACTGTTGTATCTTGGACTGAGGCAGATGTGTAGATGGTGGTTGCAGGGGAAGCTGGGACATTGATCTGGGGACCTTGCCACTGTAAGATGTTGGTGGCAGACAGACAGCCTTATTCTTTGCTCAGCCCTTGGTGTCTCTGCAGTGGAGGTAATAGGGGGCTTAAGATCAGTTTGTGGCACTCATATTTATGGGGGTGGTGGCCATCGTATACTTGTATAGGTGGTGGACATCAAGAAGGCAGGGCGTGGAGTTAGTGCTGTGAGGGAGGGAGTACAGCACATTCTTGGGCAAGTAGGCAAAGTACAGAGCCAGTGCTGTGGAGGGAGGGAGTGTGGCAAGCAGGAGTTTGCCAGGAGGGAATCTGGAGCTGGGCAGAGTACCTGTGGCAGGGGCAGTGGCTCAGGGCAAAGTGTGTGCATTGCATCACATTGTCAGCAGCTCTAGGGAGCATCTCTGGCTGCCAGATACTTGTGCTTAGCGTGAAGTACCTGCAGGGGTGGCAGCAGCCTCAGCCACGGAGACCCAGTGGCTGTAGAAAGCAACAGCAGAGTCCTGTTTTGGTCTTAGTCATATTAAGCAGAAATTTGATGAGCTTTATTTAGGATAGATATGGTAGTTAATGCAGAAGTTATAGGGATAGAGTGGGAGACAGGAGAAGAGTGAGGGGAGGGGGATGGCAGAAGAACAGAAAATTTAAAAACAGAAAAAGAGATGGGGAGAGGGAAAAATACTTGCATTTGTGCTGAACACTTGTTTGGAAAGTCAATTGTCACAAAATATGTCATAAAATATAGTGATCTAGGAGGTCAAAATAAATAATCTTGGTGAGGTCTCTGTGTTCTCTGCTACTGAAGATTAGGAGGAATTTTGAGACAGCTAAATATAAGTCATCACTTAAACTACCTATTCAAGGGAAGCAAAAGCACGTTAGAATATTCATCAGTTTTGAGGGTGATTGCCCTGGGACATTGCTCCATTCATATGCCAAATCTCTCCAAGGTTTGTCAATGCTAGGAATGTGTCTCCAGAGAATATTTCCAACCCACACTGCTGCACTATAAGGACCCATCAGTTAAACTATATAGATTGAGTCACTCACTATCTCGAGGTTTGCTGACAAAGCCTTGAAGATAGATGCCTGTAATAACCTTGCAAACAAGTCCAGTGGAGAAGCTTTAGTAGCAGGGAACACCAGGAGTAGGGGAACACTTACTGAATGGGGCCGATGGTATGTGAATGTACGCTGTGAAAAAGCAAATGGAAGGGCAAATCTTGGCAGCAAATGTGATTCTTGGATGAGGCTTTCTTAGATTATGTGCACCTAACTCTAAGAAGAGGCCTCCCGAGTTTCGGAACAAATGGTAATATTTTGTGCATAAAAGAACTTGACAGTATGCTGCCAAGGGTTCCACATTAGCTTATTAAGGAGGGGGAAGGGGAAGAGTAGAGAGAGAGAGAGTAGGGGGCAGAGAAGAAGAGATAAAAGAATTTCCCACATGGTTGCAGCTATTAAAGGAGAACATGCCTTCAAGATAAACATCAGAGGCTACAGGGGCTACATTTGGAGCCGCTACAGGTGGGGATGTGGCTGCAGCAATGCAAGACTTAACAGATATCTTGCAGCTATACAAACAATAAGGTTAATTCTTTATTATAAGGGATAAAGTCAGCAATCTCAATGTGTAATATAACTCCTTCCGCATAATGGGCATCAGTTATGAGTTTAAGAGTTTCTGTAAAATCCAATAACACCATAATAATAGTATATAGTTCAGCCTTCTGAACAGAATTATAGGGGCTCTGTGTCACCTTACTGAAGTGTTGTAATTTATAACTAGCCTTTTCTCATTTGTTTGCATCAGTAAAAGATGCAGGGGCTATAGGAATAGGTTCACTCTGTACCACATGCAGAAAAATCCAGTTAGTCTCCTTTATAAACTGAATCCTTTTGCTTCAGGGATATTTGAAATCTCTCTCAGGAAGCCACTACAGGCCATCTATCAAGGTTTACTATCTACCCATAATTGATCAATTTCCTCATTAGTCAAAGGTAGAACAATTTCTGCTGGATCCTTTTCAGCCAACTGACGAAGCCTAAATTTTCCTTTGATGATCAAATCAGAAATCTTTTCAATGTGCGTTTTGAATTTTTTACTAGGCCTATCTGGTAGAAATATCTATTCTAGTATAATATTTTCTCTTTGCATTATGAGTCCTGTAGGGAAATACTCAGAATGTAAAATGACTAAGATGCAGTCAAGGTCTGGATCTATATGGTTCATATTTGCTTCTTGTAATCTCTTTTCCACCAATGCGAATTTTCTTTCAATTTCAAGAGAGAATTCCCTGAGACTGTTCAAATCCTTATTTCCATCTAAAGTTTTGAACAAATGAACTAGTTCATAGTTTTTATGCCAATAACCAGTCATTTATGGACAATATCCCCTAGAGGTTTTTGAAAATCATTACGAGTCCTCAGTCTGTCTTTCTTAAGTTGTACCTTCTGAGGTCTAATTGTTTGAATGTCTATTTTATAGGCACAAATAATTGATAGAATCCACTCTTTGAGTCTTTTCCGGGGCAATTTGAGGTTCCCAATCAGGCAACACCTTTTTCATTTCTTCAAACAGTATTTCCAGGGTGTCTATGTCAGTGTCCACTAATAGTATATCATGCAAATAATGATAAATGATAGATTATAGGAATTGTTTGTGTATCACTTCTAGTGTCTGTAGGATGAAGCATTGGCATAGAGTGGGACTATTCAACATCCCTTGTGGAAGGACCCTCCATTGGTACCTTTTTACTGGGCTGTATTGTTAAATGTGAACATTATCAATGCAAGTTTTTCTTTATTTTGTTCTTGTAAAGATATGGTTAAAAAAAAAAAAGCCCTTAAAACCAATAACTTAATAGGCCATCTTCTGGGTAGCAAAGAAAGTAAGGGTATACCAGACTGAAGTGTGCCCATGGGCTAAATCATCTTATTAATTGCTCTTACATCTGTCACTATTCTCTACTTGCCAGATTTCTTCTTGACCACAAATATAGGGGAATTCCATGGGCTGGTTGATTCTTCAATATGCTGAGCTTGTAACTGTTCCTGTACCAATTGTTCTAGGGACAGCAATTTCTTCTCTGTCAAAGGCCATTGCTGAATCCAAATAGGCTTGTTGGTCAACCATTTCAAAGGCAAGACTGTGAGTCTGTTTGGGGGGGGTCAGTAGCTTTTAAACTGCATTGTTGTACAATCTGAATGAATGGTGATTGTTTTGCATAGGCTCTTGAAACATTGTCTTTAAGGGCATAATAGAGTCTTTGGTTAATATTTTAGCCTGGAGGGATCTTAATTTGGGCATTCCATTGCTGTACAAGATCACAACCCCATAAGTTCACTGCTATGTTAACCATGTGTGGCTTTAGTCTTCCTCTCTGTCATTCCTCTCTGTCATTCTGGTCCTATGCATTCAAGCCATTTCACATATTGTTTTACCTGAGATATTGTCCCAATACCGAAAAATTGAGCATCCACCTCCCTGACGGCCATCTGGGGTGCCATGATTGTGGGGTTATGATCAAAATGTCAGCTCCCATGGTCAATCAAGCCTTGCATAGAAATATTATCTATTCTTATGTTAAACTTTGATCTTTTTTTTATTTACAGAAGTCTGCCAAGATATACATTTTGTTGGTTTACTTGTTACCATCAAATTCTCCTGTAAAGGCAATCTATTGTCTATGGCTACATGGTCTTCTGTTCCAGGCTTTGGATTTGCTACTCATCCTGAGAAGGCTGCCCTTCTACTGTGACTGGATATGACTGGACCTTCTTTGGCTTTGAAGTCTGCTTTTTGGGGGCTTTCCAGGGGAAGCCCTGAGTTACGTTTCCCGATGATAAAAAGTTGCCTTCTTTTTCTCCTATGGGTCTACATTAATTTGTTCAATATCAACCCTTTCCACATCTCCTGCACAATCCAGAAGGTAGTGGCCTTATGTTTGAGTCATTCCTGGGATTGAGTATTTCCATAGATACCTTGCCTAAAATTTCTTTTTATTTGGCCTGTCTTACCACAATTAAAACAAATGATGCCCTGATTTCTTATCCTAACATTAGTAATGGCTTGTTCTACCCAATTCTCCTCATCGGTATGTAGAGATTCATCATTAATTACATATTGGATCCATTCTTCTATGGGTGCACCTCTGATCTTTAATGGCATGAGAGTATTTTCTTGTATGCCTTATCAGCATGGTCAAAAGCTAAAGAGAGTATTAATTGCATCAGAACTTCTGAATCTGACAGTGCTCTATGTACAGCCTGAGTCAACCTCTATAGAAAGTCTGTATAAGGCTCCTTCAGACCTTGTTTGACCTTGGTATATGACTCAATTTTGGATCCTAGGTCTAAAACCTTTTCCCAAGCACTTACAGCAGCAAAAGGATATGGTCACCATAAGCAGTCTGAACTGCCACATCAGCAAATTTCCCTTCCCAAAAGATTTGTTCCCTGGAGATGTTAACTTCCCCTGTTTAATCTCAAAATTCCAGGGCTCTAGCCTCTTCCCTAAACCAATTTTTCCACTGTAACTGTTAACTAGTGTTCAACACCATGGTTGCCAAATACATCCAGTCATTAGGGATTACCCAATACTGTGTTGACCATGAATTTAGAAACTGTTTCACAAATGATAAGTATACTCTATATGCCACTATGGCTTCCTTAATGGTTTTCAGATCTTGCATGTGAATAGGTTCATAATAATATTCCACGATGTTTGAAGCCTTTTAACATACTTTCTTGGTCTCTACCATGACCAGGAATAGTATCAGTGGAGTAGGGGGCAATTCCTTCATTGTAATCACCTTAGAGAGAGCATCTTCCCTACCATCATATCTATTAACAGGATGTCCTGGATTGTTCCAGGCAGATATTGCGTTAGAACCTCTTTCTAATGTCTCTATATGATCCTCATGGTCTTGAAATCTAGAGGCCATAGTCTTTTCCAGTATCTGACTGTCCTGGATAAATGACCCTTCTAATAATTTTATAGAGTCAAAAATTCTCTCATTCTCTATATGTACATTTTTTTACTAGTTTCTCATTCTTTTTGTGGACATGTTTTGCTAGTTTCTTAATTTCATCATCAATATAAAGCCTGCCCTCTTTCCTAGCCAACTTAGGACTCTCCTCTATGGAGGAAGCAAGCTTCTTAATGTCCTCATCAATATAACATCAACCATACTCTTGTGTTTTCTTAGAATACTCGTAGATTACACACCTCTAAGTGAGTATTCACTCATCCCTATCCTTCAATCCTTTAAAATCATTACATATAAAATATATTATCACACAAAAAAGCAGAGGACTATGGGGTTGAAAGAACCTCCAATTATGTAATCATAAAAATAATCGTCCATCACTGTTGAGTTGAGAAAAAGTGAATAAAGTTCAGGCCAGTTGAAACGTCAGACATTTTTTATGGAATAAAGGCAAATACCTCTTTCAGATGTAATGACTACTTGTGGCCAGCAGGTGTTGCAGTTGCGTTCAACAGCAGCAGCTGCAGTGGGGCAGGCAGGAAGGAAACCTCAGCTAAGAAGGCCTTATCGAAGGAAGCTTGGTGGTGGCACAAAGGCTTGGAGCATGTCCTCGTTGAGCTGCAGTTAAGTCAAGCCCCAACACTGTTCTTCCCTGAACCTGAAATAGCTGAGCACAGTTTAGAACAGGCGGCAAGATTGAACCGGGTAACACATGTGACTTAGCTGTTTTGACTTCCCAAAAGTTGCAGCCAGGAGGCCCATGGCAGCTCTTGGCTCAGACTCCTTGGAAGAAGGTCCACCATGTTAGAAAGCCAGATATTGCAAATTAATTCTCAATCACTTCTTAATATAACCTGGTAATATTTATTATTCCAAAAGCACATTACGGTACAAAAGCAGTTCTGGTGGGATAAAAGAGGGGACAGAGATGCACAGGGAAATAACAAGGAGCTTCTTCCTGGGAGCACCCTGGGGCCAAGAGTGCAAACTACCTCCACTTCCCTGCCTCTCTTCCCAGCTGGCCACACCCTGATTGGATTCAGTTTCTTGACATCACAAGGGGTTACCTGGGTTAATTCTGATTTCCTGGTACAAGTTTGGGCTTGCAGGGGTTTTTCCCTACTGGACAGGATTTACAAAAAAAGAGTTGGATAGGGGTGGGGCTCTAAGGATTGTGTCCTAAGGCCTGGGTATTGGAGACCTGGATAACACAGGTTTACAGAAGAGGTGACTGAGGGTGGAGTTCCAAGGGTTATATACCATGGCCTCAATAAATCTCATTTTGAAAAGCCAAGAAAGCTGAGTAAAAACATGTAAGTAAAAGTAATAAGTAAAACCATTAAATATATAAAAAGGGAAATAGAAACAACAAAGATAACACAAACTGAGTAAATTCTGAAAATTAAAAACAAGATAAGCAAAACAGAACTACAAATATAAACCTAACCAAAAGAATAAAAAAGTTCAAAGAAAAAATTCTCAGTCACTGAAAAAAGAAAAAAATACATCATTTTTATTAAAAATTACATCAAAAAGATTCTGACTTAAAATAATCACAAAATTCAGGATAATATGAAATATCAAACCTAGGAATAATAATATAAAAAAATAAGAATCACTACTCAACAGCCCATGATTTTTTTATCAAGGTCACAGAATAATTTTTTTTAACCTACAGAGGGTGATACTTATAGAAATAAAAAAGCATACAGAACACCAAATGGATTGAAACAAAAAAGAAAATTTCTTTCCAAAAAATAATCGAAACACTAAACATACTGAAAAAGAAAGAATATTTGAAAGATGCAAAGGAGAAAGGACACATTACATATAAAGATAGTCCTATTGGAATCACTCCCAACTTCTTAATGAAGACATAAAAAGTGAGAAGAGCCTGTAAAATGTCTTGCAGACTCCAAGAGGACATAGACTAGACTTCTAAGAGTTCAGCATAGAGTACTATAGCCAATAAATAATTCAATTGATATAGATGGAGAAAACAATATATTCAATAAAGAAGTCAAATTTACAGAATATTTATCTCCAAATCCAACTCTTAAAAAGATGCTAGAAAGACAACTCAAGTGCAAGGAAGTTAACTATTCCCATAAAAATAAGGTAAATAGAGAGTGGGATTCAATCACCCTCTGATAGCAAGGATCCTATGGCCTGAGCAGAGTAAAAACTTGTGCAGACTCTGTGACTAGAGCAGACAGGAGACAAACAACCCCTGTAGCCACAACTAAGATTCCACTAAGACCTGACTAACAGTAAACCAAGGAAGCAATAGGCAGACATAAGGGCAAGAATACATATAACACTATAAAGAACAACAAGGCACAGCCAGAAGAAGGTGGTGGCTCTACAACACCAAGACCTGAACAGAGCAATGAAGAGGAAACAGAAGGAAACAACAATACAAACATCTTTATGAAGCTTATAAAAGCCTTCAGAGAGAATGTGAAAAAGTTTCTTAAAGAAATAGAAGAAAAAAACAAATAAAAAATTGGAAGAGATAAACAAATCCTTGAAAGAAAACAAAGAAACCAAAAAAAGAGAAATCCAACAAATGAAAGAATGATTCCATGAACTAAAAATTGAAAAATAAACAATAAAGAAGGGACAAAACAAAGCAAAGAATGAAATAGAGAATCTGAAGAAACAATCTGACACTACAGATACAAGCATAACCCACAGAATCCAAGGGATAGAAGAGAGATTCTGTGGAGGAAGACTCAATAGTGGAAATAGATAAATCACTCAAAGAAAACACCAAAACCAAAAAAGCCATAACATAAGACGTTCAGAAAATTTGGGATATCATGTAAAGACCTAACCTAAGAATAATAGAAATAGAAGAAGGAGAAGAATACCAGCTCAAAGGCACAGATAATATATTCAATAAAATCATAAAAGAAAACTTTCTCAACCTAAAGAAGGAAATGCCTATAAAGATACAAGAGGCTTACAGAACACCAAATAAATTTTACCCCCCAAATAATTGCTTGCCATATAATAATTAAGCCACAAAGCATATAGAACAAAGACAAAATATTAAGAGCTGCAAAAGAAAAGGGCCAACTTGCCTATAGAGACCCATCAGAATAACCCAGACTATTCAATGAAAACATTGAAAGCATGAAGGTCTTGATCAAAAGTTACACAGATACTAAAAGACCATGGCTACCAACTCAGACTGCTGTACCCAGCAAAACTATTAATCACCATAGGTTGACTGAGCAAGACATTTCACGACAAAGACAGGTTGAAAAAATACCTACTCACAAACCCAGCACTACAGAAAGCACTTGAGAGAAAACTCCAAACTAAGAACCTAGAAACACCGATGAAACCACAAACAATTGATAATCCCACAGAACAAAAATTCTAAGAAAAGAAATACACACAAACTATCAAAAAATAACAGGAGGCACTCTGGAGCAGGGGCAGATAAACTCTGCAGGTCATCATACCCGCAGCTCCTGCTGAGGGAAGTTGCACGGCTACACACCACCACCTCGAACTGAGCGAGCCAACATCTGCAGGGGTCTCTGAAGGACAGATTCAGACTCTGCCCAGAGATGAGGAGGGGTCACCAGGCCCAAGCGCCTATATCCCAGCCTGGGAGGTAGAGTTCAGCTCCCAGATCTTTCGGTTCTGCTGCCGGGACCAAGTGCTGTCTGCAGAGTCCCAGCACACTCTGAAGCAGGGGCAGATAAACTCTGCAGGTCATCATACCCGCAGCTCCTGCTGAGGGAAGTTGCACTGCTACCCACCTCCACCTTGAACTGAGCAAGCCAACATCTGCAGGGGTCTCTGAAGGAAAGACTCAGACCCTGACCAGAGAGGTGACAGGAGGCACACAAACCCGAGTGCCACAACTGACCAGGAGCCATCTAATCGTGAACCACTGAAGCCATGGGCAAACATCAGTGCAAAAAATTACATAATAATACAAAGGACAACATGGTAACTCCAGAAGAGAGTGGCCATCTTACAAATACAAGACCTGAACTGAGCAATGAAGAGGAAACAGAAGGAAGCAACACCAAAAATTCCTTTTTGATGCTCATTGAAGCTCTAAAAGAAGATATGAAAAAAAGCCTTAAAGAAATAGAAGAAAATACAAACAAAAAATTGGAAGAGATGAACAAATCAATAAAAGAAACATGCCGGGAACTAAAAGCTGAAATAAAAGCTGAAATAGAAGCAGTAAAAAAGGCGCAAAATGAGGCAAAGATGGAAATAGAAAACCTGAAGAAAAAAGCTAGAACCACAGATACAAGCATAACAAACCGAGTTCAAGAGATGGAAGATAGAATCTCTGAAGTGGAAGACACAGTAGCTCAAATAGATATATCAGTCAAAGAAAATAGTAAAACTAAAAAAGCCATAACTCAAAATGTTCAGGAAATCTGGGACGCCATGAAAAGACCTAATTTGAGAATAATAGGAATAGAAGAAGGAGAAGAATACCAGCTCAAAGGCACAGATAATGTTTTCAATAAAATCATAGAAGAAAACTTCCCTAACCTGAGGAAGGAAATACCTATAAAGATATAAGAAGTTTACAGAACACCAAATAGATATGATCCCAAAAAAAGTCAGCGCGCCACATTATAATCAAGCCACAAAACATACAGAACAAAGAAAAAAATTTTAAGAGCTGCAAAAGAAAAGGCCCAACTCACATATAAAGGCAGACTCATCAGAATAATGCCTGACTATTCAATGGAAACGATGAAAGCTAGAAGGGCTTGGTCAGAAGTTATACAGACGCTAAAACAGCATGGCTGCCAAACTACAATACTATACCCTGCAAAATTATCAATTACCATAGATGGAGTAAACAAGGTATTTCAGGACAAAGTCAGACTGAAAGAATATCTATCTACCAACCCAACACTATAGAGAGTATTAGAGGGAAAACTCCAACCTAAGGACCTCAGATACACCCACGAAATCACAAACAATCAATAAGTCCAGAGAAGAATACCCTAGAGAAAGGAAATACAAACAAAGTGCCACCAAAAATGGCAGGAAATATGAATCAATGGTCACTAATTTCCCTTAATATCAATGGTCTCAACTCTCCTATAAAACATCACCACTAACAGGTTGGATACAACAACAGAAGCCATCCTTCTGTTGCCTACAAGAAACACACCTCAACTGCGAAGACAGACACAGGCTTAGAATAAAGGGTTGGGAAAAGATTTTCCAGTCAAATGGTCCTAAGAAACAAGCAGGGGTTGCAATCCTAATATCTAACAAAGTAGACTTTAAGCTAAAAACAATTAAAAGGGACCAAGATGGTCACTACTTATTCATTAAAGGATAAATTGGTCAAGAGGAGATTTCAATCTTAAATATTTATGCTCCTAATATAGGGGCACCTACATATGTAAAAGAAACACTGCTAAAGCTCGAATCCAACATCAATTCTTACATCCTAATAGTGGGAGACTTCAATACACCACTTTCAACTCTGGATAGGTCAACCAGACAGAGCCTCAACGGAGAAATAAGGAGTCTAAATGAGGTTATGATGCAAATGGATTTCATAGATATCTACAGATCCTTCCACACAAAGGCAAAGGGACATATATATTTCTCAGCTCCTCATGGAACTTTCTCCAAAATTGACCACATAATTGGTCATAAAGCAAATATCAGCAGATACAAAAAAGAATATCCTCCTGAGTGAAGTCTCACAATCTCAGAGAGATAAGCAGGGGTTGTACTCACTCACTAGTGGTCTCTAAACAAACAAACAAGAAAAAAAAGCCAAACATGCCCAAGCAGCAAACCACAACCACTGAACAGCTTGGGATCAGAAACACCTTGGACTGACCCTTTGAACCCCACTCCAACTATAGGAATACCAGACTCACTCTTGAGGGAGGGGGGAAAAACTGGATTTGGCCAGGAGTGGAGACTGATCAAAGCATTATTGGGTCAGTGGGACCATAGGACTGTCTGCTCTCTGCGCAGGGAAGGGATGGGGAGTTGCAGAGAAGAAAAATGTCAAGATGTGTTGGGAGGGTGAAGGGACCTTGAATAAGGATATACAGGGACGGGAAAAAAAATTTCAGAGGGAAAGCTGAACACATAGTAAATATATGTGTAGCTATCTTATTTGCATTACCACCCCTGATAAGAATCATGCTTATGATTCTTATCCTCTTCACAGTTATTGTTAACTTTTCCTCATTTTAAATTCATGTTACTGTTTTTTTTTTGTTAAATACAAAATAAAGAAGGAAAAAAATAACAGGAATAACAATCAGCGGTTATTAATATCCCTTAATATCAAATGACTTATTTTACCTACAAAAAGACATTCCCTAACATGGTGGCAAAAAAAATAAATAAAAATAATAATAAAAAAAACCCATCCTTTTGGTGCACAAAGGAAACACACCTCAACTCCAAAGATAAACACAGGCTCTGAGAAAAGGGTAGGTAAAAGACTTTTCAATCAAATTGCCTCTAGGAAAAAGCTGGTATTGCTGTCCTAATATGCAACTTCGAACTAAAATCAATTAAAGGAAAGCAGAATGGATATTACTTATTTGTCTCAGGAAAAATTGATCAAGATGAGATCTCAACCTTAAATATTTATGTCCCTAATATCAGGTCACCTTCAAATGTTAAAAAAAAAACACTATTAAAGATTAAACCCCACATCAAATGTCACACTCTAATAGTGGTAGTCAATACCCCACTTTTACCCTTGGATAGATCAACCAAAGACTCAAAAAAGAAATAACGGGTCTAACAGATGTTATAACTCCTTGTATCATATCAGACTTCCATGGCCTAAATTAAGAATTCAACAACAAAAATTATAGAAAGCTTATAAACTCATGGAAATTCAACATCTCTACATTGAATCACCTCTGGGTCAGGTAATAAGATAAGAAAGAAATCAAAGACTTTCTAGAATTTAATGAAAATGAATCTACAACATACCCAAACTTATGGGACACAATGAAAGCAGTCTTAAGAGCAAAATTTATAGCACTAGATGACTATATAAAAAACCAAGAGAAAGCTCACACAAGAGAACTAAGAACTCAGCTGAAGTTGAGAAGCAAACTCACCTAGAACGAGAAGACTAATGGCAGGAAATAATCAAACTTATGGCTGACATCAGTACAATAGAAACAAAGATAGCAATACAAAACATCAATGAATCAAAAAGTTGGTTCTCTGAGAAAGTCAACATGATAGACAAACTCTTATCAAAACTAACCAAAAGACACAGAAAGAGAATTCAAATGAACAGAATCAGATATAAAAAGGGGGAACATAACAACAAACCCACAAAAAATCCAGAGAATTATCATGTCACACCTTAAAAATCTATACTCTACTAAAATGGAAATCCTAAAACAAATTGGACAAGCACCAATGACCAAAATTAAATCAAGAATAGATTAAAGACTTAAATAAACCTATAATCCAAAGGGAAATTGAGCTATTATTAAAAGTCTCCCAAATACAGGTCCAGATGGTTTTACTGCAGAATTCTACCTGACCTTCAAAGCAGAACTAATCCTAATACCAACAAACTGTTCCATATGGTGGAAACTTAAGGAACACTGCCAATTGTTTTTTTTATGAGGCCACAACCACCCTGATACCCAAGGCACACAAATATGCAACAAAGAAAGAGAGTTACAGACCAATCTCCCTCAGGAACATCGATGCAGAAATACTGAACAAAATTCTGCCAAACCGATTATAACAACATATAAAAAAACGTTGTCCATCACAATCAAGTAGGCTTCATCCCAGAAATGCAGGGATGGTTCAACATACAAAAACCAATATATGTCATCTATCATATAAACAAATTGAAGGGAAAAAACACATGATCATCTCCTTAGATGCTGAAAAAAACCTTTGACAAAGTCCAACACTCCTTTATAATAAAAGTCCTGGAGAGATCAGAAATACAGGAAAATTTTCTAAGTATAATAAAAGACAGTTTACAAGAAGCCAATGGCCAACATCAAACTAAATAGACAGAAACTCAAAGCAATCCCACTAGAAACAGGAACTAGACAAGGCTGTCCCCTCAACATAGTTCTCGAAGTTTTAGCCAAAGCAATAAGAGAACAAAAGGAGATTAAAGGGATACAAATTGGAAAAGAAAAAGTGAAACTATATCTGTTTGCAGATGATATGATTATATACCTAAATGACCCACAAAATTCTACTTGGGAACTTCTATAGCTGATAAAGTAAAATTAATCAAAACAGACATGGAAAGAAAATTTCTTACCAAAAAAATACTCCACCAAGATAAAATTTCAATTCTTTTTATGCCCCCCAAAACAAAGATACCCATGTATGTTAAAGATATATTACTAAAGCTTAAATTACACACTATCCTCACTTACTTATATCTTGGGACTTTAATATTGCACTCTCACCAATGGTCAAGTCATCAAGATAAAATCTAAACAGACAAATACTAAAGATAAAAGAGTCAAAAATTTAAATGGAACTAACATACATTGACAGATCAATTCACCCCAAAATATAATATATACCTTATTCTCATCACCTTACAAAATTTTCTTCAAAATTGACTACATACTTGGTCATAAAGCAAGACTCAACAGATAGAAGAAAACTGAAATAACACCTAGTATCCTTCACACTATCACAAATTAAAAACAGATTGTAACAACACCTGAAACAACAGAGACTCTACAATTTCATGAAAACTGAGCAACTTCCATTGACCAAATAATGAAATTAATGACTTACTAGAATAAATGCCCAATATACCCAAACTTGTGAAACACAATGAAAGCAATGCTAAGAAAAGATTTATGAAGAAATTGGAGAAATCTCACACAAACAACTTTACAGCATACCTGAAAGCATCTCTAGAACAAAAAGGAGCAAGCATGCCTAAGAGAAGATGTCAGAAAATAATCAGAGGATTGAAAATTAAAATTAGAAACAAAGAAAACAATACAAAAGAAAGAGAAAAGAAATTGATTCTTTGAAAAAAGCAGCAATATAGACAATACCATCTCCAAACCTAATAAAAGGCACAGAGAAAAGATCTAAATTAACAAAATCAGAGACAAAAGGAGACATAATTTTTTTTACCCTTCATTCCTTTTTAATTCTAAGAATTCACAATACATTATATTAACATAATTTATTTTTTCCCATTTTTAATTGGTTTTATTTTTGTTTTGATTTTTTCTGTTTTTAACATTTATTATTATTATTATTATTATTATTATTATTATTATTAACAAAGAAGTCACACTTTCTATCCTTGTATATCCTTATTCAAGGTCCCTTCCCCTTCCCAACACATCAGGTCATTTTTTCTTCTCCACAACTCCCCATCTCCTCCCAGGGCAGGCAGCAGACAGTCTCATGGTCACACTGACCCAATATTGTTTAGTTCAGAAAGAGACATAATTTTAGACACTCTGAAAATATAAATAATTATTAGATCATATTTTGAAAAACATGTATTACACAAAATTTGAAAATATAAAAGTAATGAATAATTTTTGTAATATGCAGCACATACTAAAATTAATTCAAGATATGATAAACAATTTGAGTACACTGAAAACCCTAGGGATACTGAGGTAATCATTAAAAGTCTCTCAATATAAAAAAAAATCTCAAATTTAACTTCTCTAGCATATAATCCCACCAGATATTTAAAGAACAGGTAATACCAATACTCCTCAAATTATTACACACAGAGAAATAGATGGTACATTGCCAGATTAATTTTATGAGGTCATAGCCACTCTGATACCAACGGCACATAAAGATTTGCTAAAAATGGGGAATTACAGACTAATTTCCTTCATAAACATAGATGCAGAAATACTCAATAAAATGCTTGCAGGCTAAACCTGAAAGCATGTTAAAAGGATTTTCCACGATTATCAAGTAGGCTTTATTTCAGAGATTTGAGAATAGTTCAACATATAAAATCTGTCAATGTGATCTACTGTATAAAAATGTTTTAAAAAATTATCTCATTAGATGCTTAAGAAGCCCTTAACAAAATCCAGTAAAACTTTTTGATAAAAATCTTGGAGAGATTAGGGATATAAGGAACAAATATAAACATTATGAAGACAAATTAAAGTAAGCCAGCATCCAAAATCAAATTAAATAAAAAGGAACAAAAAGCGGTTCCACTGAAATAAAAAAAAGATGAGATAAAGCTGTTCACTTTCCATATCTATTATATTGTAATCAAGTTCTAGCTAGAACAATAATAAAAGTAAAAAAATGTTAGATGGATACAAATTGAAAAGAATTCAACCTATTACTATCCACAGGTGGTAGGCTAGTATATATAAGTAACCCCAAAAATTTTCAAAGAATTACTTCAGCTAATACTCATGTTCACTGAAGTAGATTGATTCTGTTTTTCATTTGATCTCAACACTATTTATTCTATACAATGGCATTGTTACATCTTTCTTTTTTTCTTGTCTCTATTTTATATTTCTTTAAAAAAAAATAAAGTCCCTTTTTCATAAAAAATCCCAAATAAATGCAGTGTTCTTTGCTTTAAAAAAATAAAGCAAACTAAGTGTGATAAAAAAGATTAACTCAAATAAAAAGAAAAAGAAAATTCAATAGCCCTTCTGTATATAGATGGCAAACATACTGTGATAGAAATCAGAGAAATAACACTTTTCATTAGCCTAAAATAATATAAAATATCTTGGAGGTAACTCTAACAAGTCCTTTCTCTTATATGAAAAATAAGTGAAAAATTTAATCAATGTATTGAGAAGTTGAAAAAAGAACTCCCATTATCTAGAAAGAGTAGTATTAAGACAACAATAATGACCATTTTACCAATAGTAATCCACAGATTTAACTCAATCCTCATCAAAATTCCAACACAATGCTTTAAAGAGCTTAAAAGAAAAAAATACTCCATATAATTAAAAAAAAAAAACCAGCATAGCTAAAACAATACTGATCAATAGAAGACTTTCTGATGCTACCACCATCTCTGATTTCAGGTTGGGCTAAAAAGCTATAATAATAAAAACCACATGGCAATGGCACAAAAACAGAAATGCTTATCAATGGAATTAAATTGAGTCCCTAAGCATGAATCCACTCACCTATAAATAATGATATTTTGATAAAGAAGCCAGAAATATCCTATACACCTGTCAGATTGGCTAAGATAAAAGACATAGATGACAGCCTATGCTGGAGAGTGTGCGGAGCAAGGGGAACATTCCTCCATTGTTGGTGGGAATATAAACTTGTTCAGTCACCTGGAATGCAATAATGACAGTTTCTCAGAAAACTTGGAATCAATCTCCCTAAAGATCCAGCAATACCACTACTGGACATATACCCTAAAGATGCACATTCTCACTCCAAAGGCATTAGATCAACTATGTTCATAAGAACCTGGAAACAACCTCAATGCTCCTCAACTGAAGAATGGATTAACAAACTGTGGTACATCTACACAATGGAGTACTACTCAGTGGTAAAAAAAAAAAAAATGATATTCTAAAATTTGCAAGCAAATGGATGGATATGGAGAATATCCTCCTGAGCGAGGTATCACAAACCCAGAAAGATAAGCCGGGCATGTACCCACTCATTAGTGGACTTCAAACAAAAAGCTAAGAATGTCCAAGATGCAAACCACAAACACTGTACAGCTTCAGATCTGAAACACTTTGGATTGACACCCTGGAGCCAATTCCCACCTGAGGAACACCTGACCCAGTCTTGATGTTGGGATGAGGAAAGAGGATCTCACTGGAGTGGATGCTGAACTAAGCCAACTTGGGACCTTGGGACCTCCTGCCCTTGCTAGGGAGGAGATAAAGTGATGGGGAGAAGAGTGAGTGATGGAGAGGAGCAGGAGGGGGAAAGGAGTCTGAACAAGAGAATACATGGATAAAAAATATGACTTTATTCATAAAATAATAAATAAAAATAAAACTGTAATGTTCTTTTGATGGAATGTTCCCTTAAAAAAATCAAAAGCATCTTCAGTAGATTGTGCAGGTATAACTAGATGCTGACATGCAGAAGAATGTAAATATATCCATATATATTTTTCTGCATAAACGTCAAGACCACATGGATGAAAGACTTCAACATGAAAACTAGATACACTGAACCTGAATAAAGACAAAGTAAAATGTACAGACACAGGGAAAACTTCTTGGGAAAAACACTGATTTCCAGGCACTATGATCAAAAATTAACAAATGGGACTTAATGAAACTGAAAAACTTCTGTAAGGCAAAGGACTACATCAAGAGGACAAAACAGCAATCTACAAAACCGCAAAATATTTTCACCAACTTAACATGCAGCAGAGTGCTAATATCTACACTATATAAAGAACATCAACAAACCAAATAATCCAATTAAAAGTGGGCTACATATCTAAACTAAAAATTCTCAATAGAAGGATGGCGAAGAAACACTTAAAGTAATGTTCAATATTCTAAACCATTAAAGGAAATGCAAATTATAACTACTTTCAGATTTCATCTTATGTCTGTAAGAGTGGCCAAGATCAATAAGACAAGTGACAGCTCAAGGTGGCAAAACTGTGGGATAAGGACATCATTCCTATCTTACTGGTAGAAGTGCAAACTTGTCAGTCACTATAAAAATCAATATTCCTATTCCTTGGGGCTGGAGAGATGGCTCAGCGGTTAAGAGCACCGTCTGCTCTTCGAGAGGACCCGGGTTCAATTCCCAGCACCCACATGGCAGCTAACAACTGTCTGTAGTTCCAGTTCAAGGCAAACACCAAGGCAAATAAATAAATAAAAGTGTTTAAAAAAAATCAATATTCCTATTCCTCAAAAAATTGAAAATCACTGTTACTCAAGATCCAGCTATACCACTGTCAGGTGTATAACCAATGGATATACAATCATATATGTATGATATCTGCCCAAAAATGTTCATAGCAGTTTTATTTATAAAAGATAGAAAGTGCATACAACATATTCCTCAACAAAATATTGGATAAAAAAGTGATACATTTACACAATGGATTTTTACTTAGTAGTTAAAAAAAATGACACCATGAGGCGTTCAGAAAAATGGATAGAGTAGAAGAAATCATCCTGAGCAAGGTAGCCCAGATCCAGGAAGACAAACATGGTGACAGAGAAGATGTGAAAAGAAATGAGTGGGTTAGAGTGTGGCATGTAATACATAAGTAAATAATTAAAAAGATAAATAAAAGTAAAAATTAAATGATAATTTACCTCTTGAAATGAAATTTAACTACTAATTATTCAAAATCTTATTGTGCTCATTTGTTTCCTGTTTCAAATATAAACCAGGTGCTCCCATTTTTTCTACTCCCATGTTTTAATTTTCTAAAGTTACATACTGATAGATAAAAAATCTCAAAGCCACAGAGAGCATTTATATCACCACTTAGCATACTAGGAACCACAAACACACTGTTTTTTTTAAGACATGTGTTAAAGGGCTAAAAAAGACTTTGTAAATATGAAATCATGAAGATTTTTATTGAGCTGAGGAAGAGAAATGCAACTTGTTTCTAAAACAATATTTCTACTACAGATATTTCTTTTTATTGTGTGTGCTGTATATTGTTTATGCATGTGTGTTTTCATTTGGTGTGTGGATACAAATATTCATGAATACTTATGTGGAAGTTAGAGAACTTCTTTGTGTATCTTCCTCTACCTATCACCACCATTCTTAATGCTTTGAGAAATACTCTCACTAAATATGAAGCTAGTCATTGCAGTCAGGGTGGCTGGTCATCTATAATCATAGCATGTACCTTTATCTTCTTTCAGCACTAGGGTTTTAGAGACATGAGATAATACTGGCTGTTATGTGGATACTGGAAATACAAACTTGGTCCTCAACCTTGCATAGAAACAGTTTTTATATAAGTCACCTCCTAATATTATCCTTATCTTAGTATGCCATAAATCATAATTTACAGGGGGTTTCCATATACCCTGCACTTAATAACTCAATATTATGTCTTATACAATGCCTGGTCTTCTATGATCGCTGCTTGAAGTGTGAATTAATTCTTTTTAAAATTTTCTTCTTAGTTATTTATGTGTTAATAAAACAAGTTAAACAAGAGATGTAATGTGGCACCACAAAATTGTGACATATTACATAAAGTGAATGTGATGATATGTTACATATTTAATAAAACATTGAATATTAAGAGATCAACAACTAGGCATGCAGACATAGTTCAGAAATTTCTTGATCTTTGAATACAAGGCCAAACAGTTGAGCTTTAATGGCGCACTCCTTTAATCCCAGCACAGGTAAAGCCTGGAGTGGTGACTTACACATTTAATCCAATAACTCCAGAGACAGAGAACTTGCTGTGTTTCTGTGAGTTCAAGGTTGACTACCAATTAGAGTAGTTCACACCTTTAATCCTAACCTGGATGGGATACAGCTGGTGAGAAGAGTATTTAAGGCAGGTTTAGGAGAACAGGAGAGGTGGAAGTGACCAGTAGTGAGGCTGAGGAAACTGGAAGATTGCTGGGTGAGATTTGACTATGGTGTTTCTTCTCTCTGATATTTTAGAGAAAGACTGAAGCAATAACATCTATAGAGCTGATTCACTCCTAAATTACACACACACACACACACACACACACACACACACACACACACACACACACACATACAAACAAACACACGCTTTTACATAGATGAGCATACACATTCACATTTATACTGTAGCTTGGTCACTTCATTTGTCTCAATGATAATATATGATATTATCTAGTTCTTTGTTCATTTCTTCCTGAGACTATACAAACAACATCTCATTACACAGGGAATGAATGATATCATCAGAATGTAAATAATGTCACTCTCTTCTTTTATTTTTATCTTCTAAAAATAGTTTAATTTGAGAACTAAAATAAATGTTTTTTTATAAATATAACAGAAGTGCTGTAGTGTAATTTTTGTTATGTTTATCTAATAATTTGGGTATTTTTTTACTAATGATTTTGGCAGAGCTATTATATTATTACACAAAAAAAGTCAAAGTAGTCAAATTTCTTTTTTTACAGACACAACATTATCACCCACAGAACTTCTTATAAGGTAAATTTTCCAGAAAATTTATTACGTTTAAATTAATAAGATTCTCTCTTGAAGGACTCTACTCTTGTCTAAGCATATAATTTTTAAACTCTTTTTTTATTAGTCATTATGTCTTTACAGAGCATTGACAAACACTCTAGTTCTAACCTTTTCTTATTTGTACCAGAATTTCACATACTTCAGTAATTTAGCTCAACTTATGTTCCCGCTATTCACATTTTTGTTACCAAAAGGTCCTCAGTGACTTATGAATCTGCTGCTTGTTTCATGCATTAAATTCAAATTCTAAACATATATTTACTACATATGCTTTATATATTTATAAAATTAACCCAGATTTTCATGTGTAGAATATGGTTAGTTTTGGCAATTACATAAATAGTGTAATGAAAAACAAATTAGTTAGCAATTATTCTCAACAATAGTTTAGGTACTGCATTCCTATAGCTTCCTGTGATTTTTACCAGAGAAAAGTTTAAGCAAGTGCAAATTAGTGACTTTTTTTAATTTAACAGTAATGCTCAGTTAATTCTCTGCTTATTTTATATTTCTCAAAGATACATATTGGATATTACCCATATCATACATTATTTCATAAGCCAATTATAATTATCTCAAACATTTATTGTTGACTTACATATTTGCTTCATATAAACCAATTTTCTTGCTTTGAGTACAGAGATTAACATGCATAAATATGTAGATGGAATGTTAAAAAGGTGGCAGACAGGGAAACAACCAACTTATAGCTGTTGGATGAATGCAGTGGATTTTATTTTGACTTGTTAATGTGTGATTATCTAAATAATAAAGCATATAACATAGGCACCAATATTCTCATTGCTGATGGTTAAGAGTTATACAAAGCACATCATTAGCAAAAAAAGTAAGGCAGAGATTATTTAACTCACTATAGTTGAAAAAGAAAAGTTAGTTGGGAATTTAAAGAACCTCGAACACTGCAACATTTAAAGAGTGAGAAAAATCAGAAAGCCATCTCTAACATTCTCCTGCACAGGATACACATGCATGAAATCAGCTTTGCCCTTTTGAAAATTTCTAGCTGACCTTTAGAGGAGCTGAGCTTCTGAGGCTCAGCAGTAATAAAAAGAAAGTGTTTCTAATACTGTAACCTATTGTGAACAAAGGAAAATTCATCTAGCACTAGAAAAATATGTTCTTGGCTTGCTTAACAACTGTTAATTTTACACTCATGAATAGGGATGGTATTTTTAAAACTACTTATTCAAATGATTGTGTATATTCACTTTAGATGCTCCAATCTGCCATTTAGTAGTTATAGTTTGATCAATTTACCATTTTCTTTTCTTAATATGACCATAGATTTGAGAACCACGTACCACAGAATCAATAACTGCATAGACTATAGAATGAAAAACAAATGTTAACCACACACCCTGCCAGATGGTATAGAGCAAGAGGAAGCACCAGCTATAAAATCAAGGGGAAGGAATTTAGGCTACTGCTGACATTCTTTTTTATCAGTTCCTCCCTTATTTACAAATGGATGTAAGGACTCATGCTTACAGAAACCTTCCTTTCCTAGGGTTCTGAACATCTCAGCTCTAGTGCTGAGGTTGGTTTAAGATCTTTTAACCTCTCAGTTGTGTTATTTCTTCTTGAACTTTATTGCATTTTTTAATCATATATTCCCTTCCCATGCCATGCACAAATTTTAAGATCTAACAAAAAATCTGTTCTCTCAAAATAGAATTTTCTGAACAACACATAAAACAACTGTGGAATGTGTATTTAAAAAGCCAAGAATATAAAGAGAAGATGTGAATTGTAAAAGAGCAAAAATACTGTGGTTCTGAGAGAGAGAAACAAAAAAATCAATCAAACAAAGACAGTATAGATAGAAGCATGAAATAAAGGAGTTGTTTAATTAAGTGAAAATCTTCTTATAGATCAGAACAATTTATGTTGCTGTAATAGATTACCTAAACTTAGTTAATCATCAAGAAATGCTTATATTTACTTCTTCATAAAGGCTAGGATGTCAGAATAAGTTGCCAATATCTACTGAGATTTTATCAAGGGCTGTGTGCTGCTTGAACATCAGATAGAAAGCAAAAGGGCAGGTAAGTATGTACAGAAAAGAGAACCAGGGCTGTGTGTATTTACTGTATAATAATATACTCTTGTGCTCAGAGAACCAAAACACATTCATGTCACTCATCATAGAATAGACTGTGAATCGAGCTGTGAATCTCAAACACTTTTGGGATCCAGTGTCATTTTAATAGGTGTTGCTTAGTCTATCAGAAACCCCAGTTATTTGCATTATAGTTTTATAACTGTAGCAAAATTACAGTTATGAATTAGCAATGAAAATAATTTTATGGTTAGGATCGCTATATTATAAGAAAGTATAATTTAAAAGGTTACAGCATTAAGACTGTTGAGAACCAATATACTAGAAGGACACAGATGTATTCCTGAGATCTATGCCCTTGTGATCCTTGCATCCACAAGTGAACTCCACTTCTCAGCGCTTGAGTATTGGGGCCTGAATTGTAACATGGCTTCATTTTCAAACTGTAATTTCTTGTAAATTGTAAGTGGAGGTGCCGTCTCCACAAGCCTTCAGGCATGTGAGTTACCATCACCATCACCAACCTGCCAAAATAACAGGAATTAACGATCACTTATAAATAACATCTTTTAATGTCAATGGACTCAATTCACCAATAAAAAGACACAGGCTAACATAATATGTATGAGAACAGGATTTGCCTTCTGCTGCATACAAGGAACACACATCAAATTCAAATACAGACATTACCACAGAGTAAAGAACTGAGAAAATATTTTTTTTTTAATTCAGATGAACCTAAGAAGCAAGACTGGGTAGCGATTCTTATATCTAAGAAAATAGACTTCACACTAAAATTAATCAAAAGAAATATTTCATATTCATCACAGTAAAATTTGATTTAGATGAAATCTCAATTATGAACATCTATTCTCCACACAAAATGGTCCAACATTTGTAAAAGAAACATTACTAAAGTTTAAATAACAAATATTAATAGTGAGAGACTTCCACCTCACACTGTCACCAAAGTACAGGTCTATCACATAGAAACATACACAGAAAAGAGCGAATTAACAGTTGTTATGACACAAATGTACTTAATAAACATCTACAGAACACTTCACACAAACAAAAGAAATTACACCTTTTCAGCACCTCATTAAACCTTCTTTAAAACTGACCACATACTCAGTCATAAACCAAATATTAACAGATTAAAAATTTGAAATAACCCATTGTATCTTAATGAGCCACCTTGGCTAAGAGTTAGAATTTAACAACTACAAAAATCACAGAAAGCCTACAAATTCATGGAAATTGAACATCTCTTCACTGAACTTAGAGACTTCCTATAATTCAATGAAAATAAATTCACAACAAACCCAAACTTATGGGACACAATGAGAGCAGTGCTAAGAGGAAAGTTCATAGCACTAAGGGCCAACACAAAATATTTGGAGAAATCTCATAAAGGGACTTTACAACATACCTGATTGTTTTAGTACAAATAGAAACAAACTCATCCAAAATAAGTAAACAGTAGGAAATAATCAAACTAAAGTTTGAAATTAATAAAATTAAAATAAACAAAGAGAACAATACAAACTATCAATGACACATAGAGTTGGTCCTCTGAGAAAATCAAGAAGATATACAAAACTTTATCCTAACTAACCAAAAGGCAGGAAAAAAAAAACCATCCAAAGGTACAAATCAGAAATGAAAAGGTGACCACAGCAACAGAAACTTAACAAATCTGGTGAATCTTTAGGTCATACTTCAAAAGCCTGCACTCCAGCAAATTACAAATCCTAAAAAAAAACTGGCAATTTTCTGAAGGTACCCCTTATGAAAATTAAATTAAGACCATATAAGTTACTTACATAGACCTAAAACCACTAAAAAAAGAAGTAGTAATTAAGTTCACAACCAAAAAAAAATTTAAAAAAGCTCAAGGCCAGATGGTTTCAGTTGGAGTATTCTACTAGAATTTTAACTAATACCAATACTCATAATACTGACAAACTGAATCAGAGAACATATCCAAAAATCTACCATGATGATCATGTAGGCTTTATCCCACTGATGCAGGAATGGTTCAATATATGAAAATCTGTCAATGCCATTTAATATATAAACAAACAGAAAAAACATTATTATCTTATTAGATGCTAAAAAAGCTCCTGACAAAATCCAACACCCCTTTAGGATAAAGGTCTTGAAGAGGTAAGGAATACAAGGACCATATATAAGCATAATTATTGCAATATAAAGTAAGGTGACAGTCAAGAACAAACAAAATGCAGAGAAACACAAAGGAATCCAACTAAAATAAGGAACAAAATGAGGATGTCCACTCTCCCTATATTTATTCAATATGGTACTTAAAGTTCTAGCAGAAACAGCAAGGCAACAACAACAACAACAACAAAAGAAATCAAGGGGATACATATTGGGTAGAAAGTCAAAATTCTGCTATTTGTAAATAATATATACTAAAGTATATACAAGTAACCCCAAAAATTCTACCTAGGCATTTCTGCAGTTGATAAACACATTCAGAAATGTGGCAAGATAAAAGATTAACTGAAAAAAATCAATAGGTCTCCTATAAGCAAATGAAAAAGAAATCAGAAAAAAAATTACCTTTTACAATGATATATATATTATTATATATATATATTATATATATTATATATTATATAATATTATAAAATATTTTTGGTAATTTAACTCAATAAATGAAGAACCTGTATGACAAAAACTTTAAGTATTTGAAGAAAGAAATTCAAGAAAATATTAGAAAATGGAAAGATTTCCCATGTTCTTCAATAGATAGGATTAACATAGTAAAAATGACAATTGTACAAATTGAATCCAATCCCCATCATAATTCCAATACAATTCTTTACAGAATTTGAAAGAATACTCAACTTCATATGGAAAGAAAATAACCCCAGGATTATCAAAACAATTCTATTCAATTAAGGAACTTCTAGTATCATCACCATTCATGATTTGCAGCTCTACTATAAAGCTTCAGTAATAAAAACAGCTCGGTATTAGCATAAAAAATATACATGGACCAATAAAATCCAATTGAGGACCATTAAATAAATTGACACACCTGATGCTTGACAATGAAATAAAAAAAAAAATGCAATGGAAAAAAAAAGCATCTTCAACAAATTGTGCTTGCATTACTGAATGGAGGCATGTAGAAGAATAAAAATAGATCCATATCTATTTATTTGTACAAAACTCACTCCCAGTGGATTAAAAATTTCAACATAAACCCAATTCCTCTTTCGGGTCTTGGCTCCAAGATCACCAAAAAAAGAAGAAACAACGGCCGTGCCAAAAAGGGCCATGGCCATGTGCAGCCAATTCGCTGCAGGAACTGCGCCCAGTGCGTGCCCAAGGACAAGGCCATAAAGAAGTTCGTCATCCCGAATATTGTAGAGGCCGCTGCTGTCAGGGACATATCTGAAGCAAGTGTCTTCGACGCTTATGTGCTTCCCAAACTCTATGTCAAGCTTCATTACTGTGTGAGTTGTGCTATTCATAGCAAAATCGTCAGGAATCGGTCTCATGAAGTCTGCAAGGACCGAACACCCCGACCATGATTTAGATCTGCTGGTGCTGCACCACGACCTTCACCAAAGCCCATGTAAAGGGGTGGCTACATAAAGACAGAAGGAAAAAACACCTTGGAAAAATAAAATGGGGCTTATACTTTAAAAATAAATAAATAAATAAATAAATAAAAAGAGAAAGTGAGAAATTGCCTTGAATACATTAGCACAGAAGAATACTTCCTAAATAAAACACCAGTAACAGACACTGAGAACAACAGATAATAAACAGAGCCTTCTGAAACTGAGGAACTTTTGTAAGGCAAAGTACATAGTCAATAAGACAACCTGGCATCCTACAAATTCATATCTTTCTATGTTTATAAATGCTCTAGTGATGATCTTTTTCATTCTTAGCATTGCCTGTAACCGTTTCCTAAAAAAGTTTATTCCTATTGTTTTCTCAATAAATGAACTCTTTTTAATGGTGTCCTCTATTATATATGTATTGAAAAATCAATGCATACTTTTATCATTTTTATTTCGCTGGGATCAACATTCTATTTTTTTTAATTTCTAGTATAACTGTTTTCTCTGAGATTGCAACATTCCATCCTGTAGGGAAACTTTTTAAGCAGGGAGGTTGACAACTAAAAGAGAGCTTCAGAAAGTCCCTGAAACAGATTAGCTTCAATATGCTCCTTCCTTTCAGATAAGCCAAGCTTTGAAGAAGACTATGAGACCAAACCAGATGCCTGGACAGGGAGGCAGAAACCAACTGAGCTGCCTGGAAGTGGGTTAGACCAACTGAGTCACTTGAAAAGGACTCTCCAAGCTGCTGAGCTGCTTTCAGACTGTGCAATACTACAATTCACTAGCTTTGTGAGCTATCATCCCTGCTGTGGTGGGCTTTGGTGATGCAGCTGTCTCTGAGAAATTTCTTTTATTTTTCATTTTTTATTATGAATAAAGTCATATTTTCTATCAGTGTTTATGCTTATTCAAGGTCTCTTTCCCCTCCCACCCCCTCCAGTCACTCTCTCTTCTCCACATCTCCCCATCTTCTCCCAAACATGGGTCAGGAGGTCCCAAGGTCCCAATATTGCTCAGTTCAGCTTCCATTCCTAGCATATACAGGTTCCTCCCCACAAAATCAAAACTGAGTCACTTGTTCTTCTAGAAGGAGTAGGATCCAAGGTGTCTGTCCAAGGTGTTTCAGATACAAGGCTGTTCAGTGGTTGTGGTTTGCAGCTTGGACATGCTTTGCTTTTTGACTTTTTGTTTGGAGTCCACTAATGAGTGAGTACATCCCCTGCTTATCTTTCTGGATTTGAAATACCTTGCTGAGGAGGATATTTTCCAAATCCATCCATTTGCTGCAAATTTTAAAATATCATTTTTTCTTGCTTCTGAATAGTACTCCATTGTGTAGTCGTACCATAGCTTGTTAATTCATTCTTCAGGTGAGGGACATCTAGGTTGTTTTCAGGTTCTTGCTATTACGAATAATGCTGCTATGAACATAGTTGAGCTAATATATTTGGTGTGCAACTGTGCATCTTTAGGGTATACACACAGAAGTAGTATTGCTTGAACCTTGGGGAGATTGATTCAAAGTTTTCTGAGAAACAGCCATAGTGCATTCCATAGTGGCTGAACAAGCTTGCACTCCCACCAACAATGGAGTAGTGTTCACCTTGCTCTGTACCCTCTCCAGCATAGGCTGTAATCTGTGTCTTTTATCTTAGCCAATCTGACAGGTGTCAGGTGGTATCTCAAAGTTGTTTTGATTTGCATTTCTCTGATGGCTAAAGATGATGAGCACTTTTTCAGGTGCCTTTCAGCCATTAGTAAATCTGCTGAGAATTCCCTTTTTAGTGCTGCAGCCCATTTTTTGATTGAGTCATTCAAAGTTTTGGGCTCTAGATTTTTGAGCTCTTTATATATTTTAGAGATCAATCCTCTATCATTTGTAGGGTTGGTGAAAATCTTTTCCCATTCTGTAGGCTGTCGTTTTGTCCTATTGACAATGTCCTTGGCTTTACAGAAGCTTCTCAGTTTCAGGAGATCCCACTTATTGATTGTTGTTCTTAGTGTCTGTGCCACTTGTGTTATATTTAGGAAGTGGTCACCTGTGCAAATTCATTGGAGGGTATTTCTCACTTTATTTTCTATCAAATTCAGTGTCCTTGGGTTTATGTTGAGGTCTTTGATTTACTAGGATATGAGTTTTGTGGAGGGTGCCAGGCTTGGATCTATTTGCATTTTTCTGCACACTACAATCCAGTTATTCCAACACCATTTATTAAAGATACTATCTTTTTTCCATTGAATTTTTGGGCCTGTTTGTCGAAGATCAGGTGTTCATAGGTTTTGGGGTTAATGCCCGTATCCTCAATTTGATTGCATTGGTCTACAAGTCTGTTTTTATGCCAGTACAAGGCTGTTTTTATGACTGTAGCTCTGTAGTATAACTTGAAGTCAGGGATGTTGGTGCCTCCTGAGGTTCTATTGTTGAGCAAAATTGTTTTGGTCATCCTGGCTTTACTGTTATTCTAGATGAAGTTGAGTTTTGTTCTTTCAAGGTCTGTAAAATATTGTGTTTGGATTTTGATGGGCAGTGCATTGAATCTGTAGATTGCTTTTGGTAGAATTGTCATTTTTACTGTGTTGATCCTACCTATCCAGGAACATGGGAGAGCTTTCCATTTTCTGATATCCTCTTCAATTTCTTTCTTCAGTGATTTAAGATTTTTGTCAAATAGAAGTGCTACCTCTTTGGCTACAGTTACTCCAAGGTATTTAATGCTATTTGAAGCTATTATAAAGGGTGATGTTTCCCTTATTTCTTTTCAGCCCTTTTTTTTAAACTTTATTTATTTATTATTTATTTATTTATTTGCCTTGGTGTTTGCCTGGAACTGGAACTACAGATAGTTGTTAGCTGCCATGTGTGTGCTGGGAATCGAACCCAGATCCTCTGGAAGAGCAGACGGTGCTCTTAACTGCTGAGACATCTCCCCAGCCTCAGCCCTTTTATCTTTAATGTATAGAAGGGCTACTGATTTCTTATGTATGCTGCTACATTGCTGAAGGTGTTTATCAGCTATAAGAGTTCCCTGGTATAATTTTGTGGGTCGCTTATGTATACAATCATATCATCTGCAAATAGAGATAGTTGTTTTACTCATATTCCTTTAAGTACCCCCAATAAAAGTAGTTGGTTCATCCAAAAAAGGAGGTACAGTGCTAAATAGGAAATTCTCAACAGAAAAATGTCAAATGACCTAAAAGACACTTAAATAATTGCTCAAAATCCTTTTTACCATTAGTAAAATGCAAATCAAAAGGACTCTGATATACTATCTTACAACTGTCTGAATGGCTAAGATCAAAAATACTGATGACAGCCTAATCTGGAAAAGATGTGAAATAAGGGGACCTCTTTTCCATTTCTGGGGATGTAGACTTGTATAATCACTTTGGAAATCTACTTCATGACTCCATAATACCATATAATTGGCCATATACTCCAAGCATGAAAATTTATACCATAAGGATATTTGCTTAGCGATGCTCACAACAGCATTTTTCATAATAGCCCAAACCTAGAAACAGCCCAGATGCTTCTCAATGGAAGAATAGATTTTAAAACTGTGGTACATTTACACAATGAGTACTACTCAGCACACACACACATACATACATACAGAGAGAGAGAGAGAGAGAGAGAGAGAGAGAGAGAGAGAGATCTGGAAATTTGAAGGCAAATGGAAATAGAAAAAAAATATACTGAGAGAGGTAACCTAGACCTACACAGTTAAACACAGTATGTACTCATTCATAAATGGGTAATAGATATAAAGCAAAGGATAAGCAGATTACAATCCACAATCCTAGAAAAGCTAGGTAAGAAAGAGGACCCTAAGAGAGACATCAAATGATCCCTCTGGAAAGGGAAAATAATTAAGAAAATAATTAAGATCTCCTTAGTGAATTGGGAGAATGGGGGTGAGAAGGTAGCAAATTGTGGGGAGAGAACAACAGGGAGCAGGATACATGAGTTGTGGGAAGGACAGAGAGGGGGAGCAAAAATAAAGATATTTTGATAGAGGGAGCCATTTGGAGGTTAGAGAGACACCTGGTACTAGGAAAATACCCAGGATGACCCCAGCTAAGACTGTCAGTAATAGCAGAGATCCTGCCTGAACTGGCTGTTGTCTGTAAGCAAATTGATGACTAACCTATTTATTATTGTAGAACTTTATTCAGTAACTAATGGAAGCAGATGGAGAGATCCAAAGCTAAACACTGGGCCAAGATCCCAATTCAGTCAAAGACAGGGAGGAAGGATTATATAATCAAAAGGGTCAAGATCGTAATGGGAAAACCCATGGTGACAGCTGACCTGAGCTATGGGGAGCTCACTGAATCTGGATTGACAGTTGGGAAACCTGCACAATACTTCACTGGGCCCTCTCAATGTGGATGACAGTTGTGTGGCTTGGGCAGTTTATGGGTTCTCTGGCAGTAGGACCAGGACTTATTCCTAAAGCATGAACTGGCTTTTTGGAGGCCATTCCCTATAAAAGAAAACCTTGCTCAGCCTTGAAACTGGATGAGGAGCTTGGTCCTGCCTCAACTTGAAATGTCAGACACTGTTTGCTCCTCAAGGGAGGCCTTATCTTTTATGACAAGTGGATAGGGAATAAGGAGAAGCTTGGAAGTGAGAGGAGAGTAGAAAGGGGGACTCTGGATGGTATGGAAAATGAAAAAAAATTAATAAAAAATAACGCAAATGAAGAGTACATTAAAAAATTAAAGTGAGACAATTATAAATAGGCATTTTTTGTAGAATACATTGTATAACTATGAAAAAAAAAATGGATCCAATCAGATTAAAGTATCTTTTAACTTTCACCTTTGGAGGATTCCAGTGCATAAAGGAATGTGTGTTTTTGCTTGTTTGTTTTTTGTTTTGGTTTTTTTTTTTTTTTGACCTGAACTTTTGATAAAGAAGTAAATATCATTGCAGTAATGTAAGGTGGACCTACGCATTATCTCATGGCTGAAAAGCAAACATCATGAAAAAGCTGGGTTTTTAAAATGCCCTTCAGGAGCCACTTCCAATGAACTAACCACTTCCTGTCAGATCCCACCTCTTGAAAGCTTAAATACTTCCCAGTATTTAGCTAGTACATAAGCCCTTCAATATATGGATCCATAGGGGACATTATAGACCTAAATTACAGGAAAGCAGAACAAAGGCCAAATTACCTTACTACACGAAGGGGTTAAATTACAATGCATTTTTGTTTTGCCCTTTTATCTTTAACAGAAAATATTTTTATTGGAGTTCATAAAAAAATAACAGAAAGAGAAGGATGAAAAATCTCAGTCGCTGATGAGAGGAGAAAAATGGGAAGAGGCATAGAGAAAGCTAAAACCCTGCACTCTGCAGTAAGGGTCGACCAGCAGCCTTGCTGGGGAAACTGAGGTAAGAAGGAGGAAATCTTCTGTATGCTTGATGTAATTTTAATGAGAAAACCCATATGGGTCAAGAAAAGCTTGGTTAAACATTTTAGTCAATATCCCAAAGAAAAAGAAACAGGAAAAAAACTCATGATTTTCAGAGCCCAGAAAAGAAAATCCATTCCATAGTAACAGTTTGTGGAAGGGATTTTTAGAAAGGCCAAGTACAGTATTTTTTGTGGGGGTATTTAGCCATCCTAATTCCTTAGCATGTATTTATGGAAATCATGTTTCTTCTGGTTGTTCCTTAGACAGTTCAATTGCAAGCTTCTTACAGACAGTAGTAAGCAATGTTCTAATCTTCGGTGCAGATTAGAATATGACATCTTGATACAAAGGCAAAACTATATTTCAGGTTCTATTTCCCCCCTCTTTAAAATTATGTATGTACATATACGCATATTTATTATGAATAAAGTCATACTTTTTATCCATGTATTCCATTGTTCAAACTCCCTTCCTTCTCCTGCCCCTCCCAGTAAGGGCAGGAGGGCCAGTTCAGGCAGATCTGCTTTTCTAACCCCAACATCATTATTATATGAAAATTTAATACATTTATAAAATCGTTCTTAATTATACTCACCCATCACTTTTTCTGTTCAAGAGTCCCTGAAATCTCATTTACATCTCCCTCCCAAATACACATCATCTTATTTATTGGTTGATTTATATAACTAACAGAATCTAGTTAGTGCTGACCATATGCATATGGCTTGAATTATCCACTGGGATGAGACAAATGAACAGCCACCCTTCTAATGAAAATTAACTCCCCCTTTCTTTGTAATAGGCAATTAAGAATAACTGCAACTTTTCAGAGTTAACTCAGTAGCCACTCTTGCCTTTGTGATAGTTTTTTTGTGCAGGTCTTTTTCAGGTAACCACGTAATCACAGCTGCTATGAGTTTATGTATAAAGTAGCTACTAGGACATGATTTCAGAGTGTTCCACACCACACTCCAGGACATATGATTTTTCTACCTCCCTTTTCACAATGTTACCTAATCCTTAGGGGAGGGTTTTTTAGATGCCCCATCTACAGATGAGAACACAGTGACTAATTCTCAACATTTTCAATAGCAATGAGTCTCTATATTAAACACAATCTACTGCAGCAAGATGCCTTTCTGGCCAAGGTTGAATGCAGCATAAAGCCTTGAGTATAAAATATAAATACTTAGAAAGTAGTTGACAAAATAATCTTATAAATGACATCAGTAGGGTCTTTGACTCACCTAGTCAAGGTATTTTATTTGTTTGTTTTCCAAGTTTACAATACTAACTATGAATTCCCCTTTGGGGAGCAAGACTCAATTTCTGTAAAGGAGTGGCTACATGCCACCATAAATAATCTTGCTACTATTACACCACTGGGCAAAACTTACTTTGAAGATTGCTATATCATAGTGTCCAGTAACAGAAAAGATCATTGATGTCTTTTCTACTAAATATGTATATATCTTCCAGCACTCTAAAAGCTAGACTGCAGGAAAAGATTCTGTATTAAATTTAGGATCATTTTACCTATATCCTCTAACAAAAGTATGTGGACTATCTAGAAATAATGTCTTATTACCTAATTGTGGTGGGCAAGAAGAACAATGGCAGCATCTTTTAATTTTTGAATGTTTTGTGGTACCTCCATGACCAATATCTTGTATGGCATCAACTCATTCCCAGTGTTGAAATTTACATTCAACATCTTATGTATCTTGGAGTCAGCTTTGTTTGTTAATGTGAAGTACATTTCTTCTAACTTCTTTACAAAAATTGTCTTAATTATCTTACAATTTAGTGCAGTTTTATGAGGTTTTGTCAACTAGCTTTAGTTTTAATTAACCCTCCTTCTATGCTTCCTGTTCCCCATGTCCCTGTCATCAGCCCTGCTTAACCCTTTAACTCCCAGTATATTATTTTGAACTATTGTACCACATACATTGTATTACTCGGTCTTATCATGTATTTTACTTGGATTGCAAAATCATAGCTTCTTAAGGAGATCCGTTACTCATACTTTACTTGAGTTATACCTTCCCTAGCCCCATACTTTTTGTACCCGACCATTTCATTATCTGCTTGAGAACTTTCACCCTGGGCTTTTAACTCCATTACTTTCATTTATTCATAGGTTCAGTGCTGGGTTTACTTAGAATAGATGTAACTGTGGAAATATTTACTAGTTATTAAATGTGAAAATGAAAATGATAGTGTCAAAATGAGAAAACTCCATCTCTATTTGTTTATTACTAAATGTAATTAACCATTTATGAGTTCTAAATTTGATTACTCAGAAGATGGTCAGCATTCACTTATCATCTAGATGCATGAAGATAACTACCAAACCAAAAGCTCAGTGAATTCAGATATTTCTGTTTTATTCCAAAAGGATAAAGAATTTAGTGGTGTTTTAAAGTGAGAAAAAATATGAAAAACACAAGATTGTAGATTTAAAAAATGTATAATTAACATTTTTACTCCAATGTGTGATACTTTCAATTTCTAAATATTCATGATGCACATACTAAACAACTGAGAAAAATCCCTAATGGAGGAAACACGTAAAGTGACATTTTAGTCTCACCAGTTGATGGTGATACCAGATAAATTGCTTTAACTGATTCTTTCAGATAAGGGAAAAAGTACTAATACTCAACTTTATGAAGAAAGAGAAAGAGGAAGAAAGAGAAAGCTAAGAAAATTTTGACATTGAGAAATTATCATTAAAAGGATCTGAGTTAAAATGCAATTGCTTTTAAGGAGCTATCTGCTCAAATTTTCAAAAATTAAAAAAAAAAAAAAAAATCAAGAGTTGAGCTCCCGTCAGTTCCAGTTCTGGGACCTGGTGCTGTCTACAAAGTATGTAATTATGCACTCTGTAGCAGAGGGAGATAAACTCTTACTGGCACCGTCCCCCCAGCTGCTGCTGAGGAAATTTGCATGGCTACCCACCTCCAACTGAGCAAACAGATTAGGACTTGGGACCATGAAGAACAAACTCAGACCCCACCCAGAAGTGAGGAAGGGTCAGCAGGCCCCAGCACCTGTATCCCTGCCAGGGAGAGTGGAGCTTCCATCGATTCCGGTTTCGGTTCCGGGACTGGGTGCTATATGCAGAGCATGTACCCACACACTGTAGCACACAGAGATAATCTCTGACTGCCACGGTCCCCCCAGCTGCTGCTGAGGGAATTTGAACGGCCGCAATTCCGCCTCCAACTGGTCAAACAGAGAAAGATTGAAGACTAGAAGTTCAGTCCCCCTCCCAGAGCAGAGGTAGAGATTGAGCAGACATTTACCTCAGAGGTGACAGGAGGCATACAAGCCTGAGTGCCACAATTGGCCAGGAGCCACCTAATCATGAACTACAGAAGCCATGGGCAGATGGCAGTGCAAAAATTTACATAATAATATAAAGAACAACCAGGTAACTCCAGAAGAAAGTGGTGATCCTACAAATACAAGACCTGAACTGAGCAATGAAGAGGAAACAGAAGGAAGCAACAGCAAACATTTCTTTTTGATGATCATCAAAGCTCTCAGAGAAGATATGAAAAATAGCCTTAAAGAAATACAAGAAAATACAAACAAAAAATTGAAAGAGAAGAACAAATCTATAAAAGAAACATGCCAGGAACTAAAAACTGAAATAGAAGCAATAAAAAAGCACAAAATGAGGCAAAGATGGAAATAGAAAATCTGAAGAAAAAAGCTGTATCCACAGATACAAGCATAACAAACAGAGTTCAAGAGATGGAAGATAGAATCTCTGAAGTGGAAGACTCAGTAGCTCAAATAGATATATCAGTCAAACAAAATAGTAAAACTAAAAAAGCCATAACTCAAAATTTTCAGGAAATTTGGGACACAATGCAAAGACCTAATTTGAGAATAATAGGAATAGAAGAAAGAGAAGAATACCAGCTCAAAGGTACAGATAATGTTTTCAATAAAATCATAGAAGAAAACTTCCCTAACTGAAGAAGGAAATGCCTATAAAGATACAAGAAGCTTACAGAACAGCAAAGAGATATGACCCCCCAAAAAAATCAGTGTGCCACATTATAATCAAGCCAAAAACATACAGAAAAAAGAAAAAAAATTAAGAGCTGAAAAAGAAAATGACTTATATATAAAGGCAGACCCATCAGAATAACACCTGACTATTCAATGGAAACGAGGAAAGCTAGAAGGGATTGGTGAAAATTTATACAGATGCTAAAAGAGCATGGCTGCCAAACTAGAATACTATACCCTGCAAAATTATCAATCACCATAGATGGAGTAAACAAGATATTTTATGACAAAGTCAGACTGAAAGAATATCTATCTACCAATTCAGCACTACATAGAGTATTAGAGGGAAAACTCCAACCTAAGGACCCAGATACATTCACGAAATCACAATCAATAATTCCACAGAAGAATACTCCAGAGAAAGGAAATAGAAACAAGTTACCACCAAAAATGGCAGGAAATATCAATCAATGGTCACTAATTTCCCTTAATATTAATGGACTCAACTCACCTATATAACGTAACACACTAACAAGATAGATACAACAACAGAAGCCATCCTTCTGTTGCCTTCAACAGAAGGCAACATCCCTCAACCACAGGACAGACACAGGCTTAGAATAAAGGGTTGGGAAAAGATTTTCCAGTCAAATGGTCCTAAGAAACAAGCGGGAGTTACAATCCTAATATCTAACAAAGTAGACTTTAAGCTAAAAGCAATTAAAAGGGACCAAGATGGTCACTACTTATTCATCACAGGAAAATTGGTCAAGAGAAGATTTCAGTCCTGAATATTTACGCCCTTAATATAAGGGCACCTACTTATGTAAAAGAAACACTGCTAAAGCTCGAATCCCACATCAGTTCTTTTTTTTTTTCTTATTTTGTATTTATCAAGAAAAACATTAAAAAGAATTTAAAATGCTGAGAGGTTAACAATAACTATAAAGAAGACAAAAATCATAAGCATGACTTATCAAGGGTGATAATGCAAATAAGATTTCTACACATATATTTTCTTTATGTTCAGCTTTCCCTCTGAATTTTTTTTTCCGATCCCTGTATATCCCCATTCAAGGTCCTTTCCCCCTCCCACCACATCAGGTCATTTTTTCTTCTCCACAACTCCCTATCCACTCCCTGGGCAGGGAGCAGACAGTCCTATGATCCCACTGACCCAATAATGCTTAGATCAGTCTCCACTTCTGGCAAATTCAGTTTTGTCCCACCTCCCTCAAGAGTGAGTCAGGTTTTCCTATAGTTGGAGTGGGATCCCAAGGGTCAGTCCAGGGTGTTTCTGATGCCAAACTGTTCAGTGGTTGTGGTTTGCAGCTTGGGCATGCTTGGATTTATTTCTTGTTTGTTTGTTCAGAGGCCACTAATGAGTGAGTACATCCCCTGCTTATCTTTCTCACATTGTGATACCTCGCTCAGGAGGATATTCTCCAAATCGATCCATTTGCCTCCAAAATTTAGGATATCCTTTTTTCTTACTGCTGTGTAGTACTCCATTGTGTAGATGTACCACAGTTTTTTAATGCATTCTTCAGTTGAGTGACATCTAGGTTGTTTCCAGGTTCTTGCTATTACAAATAATGCTGCTATGAACACAGTTGAGCTAATACCATTGGAGTGTGAATGTGCCTCTTTAGGGTGTACACCCAGAAGTGGTATTGCTGGGTATGGCGGTGCTAACCCACCATGAAATATATGCTTAATAAGTTTTATTATTTAAAAGTTACTTACAGAACAGGGATTGTTCCAGGGGAGGATGAAAAAAGGTAGGAGAAGGACGGAGAAGCAGAGAGCAGGAGTGATCCCAAAAGCGGAGAGCAGGAACAATCCATGGAGAGCATGAACGATCTTTGGACAACAGGAACAATACGTGCCACAGAGAGCAGGAGCAGTCCCAGCCGGACAGTCCTTCCTACCCCATGCCACTTGTCCAGTGATGCGCACACTCTTCCATCTTCCAGCATGTCCTTCTTTCATAGGTTCCCCAGAGTCAACCACGCTCCCACCGGCTCAGCACTCTGGCAAAGTCTTGCTGCATAACTTCGGATTTTCCGCCACAGCTGGGTCCTTGGGGAGATTGATTCTCAGTTTTCTGAGAAACCTCCATATTGAATTCCAAAGTACCTGAACAAGCTTACACTCCCACAAAAAATGGAGGAATGTTTCCCTTGCTCCACATCCTCTAGAACATAGGCTGTCATCTCTGCCTTTTATGTTAGGCAATCTAACAGGTGTTAGGTGGTATCTCAAAGTTGTTTTGATTTGCATTTCTCTGATGGATAAAGATGATGAGCACTTTTTCAGGTGCCTTTCAACCAATCGTAGTTCCTCTGCTGAGAATTCCCTTTTTAGATCTGTACCCAATTTTTTGATTGAGTTATTCAAAGTTTTGGGCTCTAGATTCTTGAGCTCTTTACATATCTTAGAGATCAGTCCTCTATCACTTGAAGGGTTGGTGAAAAACTTTTCCCATTCTGTAGGCTGTCGTTTTGTCCTATTTACAGTGTTCTTGGCTTTGCAGAAGCTTCTTACCTTCAGGAGATCACACTTATTGATTGTTGGTCTTAGTGCCTGTGCCACTGGTGTTATATTTAGGAAGTGGTCACCTGTGCCAATTTGTAGAAGTGTATTTCCCACTTTCTTTTCTATCAAGTTCAAAGTGGCTTGGTTTAAGTTGAGATCTTTGATTCATTTGGATTTGAGTTTTGTGCAGGGTGACAGGCTCGGATCTATTTGCGTTTTTTATACACTGCCATCCAGCTATGCCAACACCATTTGTTAAATATACTATCTTTTTTCCATTGAAAGTTTTGGGCCTCTTTGTCAAAGATCAGGTGTTCTTAGGATTTGGATTAATGTCCAGAAACTCAATTCTATTCCATTAATCCACAAGTCTGTTTTTATGCCAGTACCAGGCTGTTTTTATTACTGTAGCTCTATAGTATAGCTTGAAGTCAGAGATGGTGATACCTCCTGAGGTTCTTTTGTTGAGTAAAATTGTTTTGGCAATCCTGGCTTTCCTGTTATTCCAAATGAAATTGAGTATTGTTCTTTCAAGGTCCAAAAAATATTGTTTTGGGATTTTGATGGGCAGTGAATTGAATCTGTAGATTGCCTTTGGTAGGATTGCCATTTTTACTATGTTGATCCTACCAATCCAGGAACATGGAAGAGCTTTCCATTTTCTGACATCCTCTTCAATTTCTTTCTTCAGTGATTTAAAGTTTTTGTCAAATAGGTCTGTTACTGCTTTGGTTATAGTTACTCCAAGGTATTTAATACTATTTGCAGCTATTATTACGGGCAATGTTTCCCTTATTTCTTTCTCAGCTCTTCTATCTTTAGTGTATAGAAGGGCTACTGATTTCTTTGAGTTAATGTTGTATCCTGCTACATTGCTGAAGTGAAAAACTGTAAATGTTATCCATCATATAAACAAAACAAGAAACAAAACCACATGATCATATCCTTAGATGCTGAAAAAGCCTTTAACAAAATCCAACACTCCTTTATGATTAAAGCCCTGGAGAGATCAGGAATACAGGGAGAATACCTAAATATAATAAAGGCGATTTACAATAAAGGCAGTATCAAACTTAATGGAGAAAAACTCAAAACAATCCCACTAAAATCAGGAACTAGAAAAGGATGTCCTCTCTTCCCTTATCTATTCAATATAGTTCTGGAAGTTTTAGCTAAAGCAATAAGGGAATGAAAAGAGATTAAGGGGATACAAATTGGAAAAGAAGAAGTAAAAGTATCTCTATTTGCAGATGATATGATTGTATACATAAGTGAACCACTGAATTCTTCCAAGGAATTGCTACGGCTGATAAACACCTTCAGCAAGGTAGGAGGATACAACATTAACTCAAAGAAATCAGTAGCCCTTCTATACACTAAAGATAGAAGAGCTGAGAAAGAAATAAGGGAAACATTGCCGTAATAACAGCTTCTAATAGTATTAAATACCTTGGAGTAACTATAACCAAAGCAGTAACAGACCTATTTGACAAAAATTTTAAATCACTGAAGAAAGAAATTGAAGAGGATATCAGAAAATGGATAGTTCTTCCATGTTCCTGGATTGGTAGGACCAACATAGTAAAAATGGCAATTCTACCAAAGAAAATCTACAGATTCAATACACTGCCCATCAAAATCCCAAAACAATATTTTTTGGACCTTGAAAGAACAATAATCAATTTCATTTGGAATAACAGGAAAGCCAGGATTGCCAAAACAATTTTACTCAACAAAATAATCTCAGGAGTAGTCACCATCCCTGATTTCAAGTTATACAATAGAGCTACAGTAATAAAAACAGCCTGGTACTGGCATAAAAACAGACTTTTGAATCAATGGAATAGAATTGAGGATCCAGACATTAAACAAAAAACCCATGAACACCTGATCTTTGACAAAAAGGCCCAAAACATTCAATGGGAAAAAGATAGTATTTTTAACAAATGGTTTCGCAGAGCTAGATGGAAGTGTGTAGAAAAATGCAAATAGATCTGAGCCTGTCACCCTGCACAAAACTCAAATCCAAGTGGATCAAATACCCCAACATAAACCCAGCTACTTTGAACTTGATAGAAAAGAAAGTGGGAAATACACTTCTACGAATTGGCACAGGTGACCACTTCCTAAATATAACACCATTGACACAGACAATAAGACCAACAATCAATAATTGGGATCTCCTGAAGCTAAGAAGCTTCTGTAAAGCCAAGGACACTGTCAATAGGACAAAACAACAACCTACAGAATGAGAAAAGATTTTCACCAACCCTACAAGTGATAGAGGACGGATCTCTAAGATATATAAAGAGCTCAAGAATCTAGAGCCCAAAACCTTGAATAACCCAATCAAAAAATGAGATTCAGATCTAAAAAGGAAATTCTCTCAGCAGAGGAATTACGAATGGCTGAAAGACACCTGAAAACGTGCTCATCATCTTTAGTCATCAGAGAAATGCAAATCAAAACAACTTTGAGATACCACCAAACACCTGTTAGATTGGCTATGATAAAAGGCACAGATGACAGCCTATGTTGGAGAGGATTCAGAGCAATGGGAACAGTCCTCCATTGCTGGTGGGAGTGTAAGCTCGTTTAGCCACTTTGCAATGCAGTATGGCGGTTTCTCAGAAAATTGAGAATCAATCTCCCCAAGGACCCAGCAATACCACTTCTTTGTGTATACACTAAAGTTGCATAGTCATACTCCAAAGGAATTAGCTCAGCTATGTTCATAGCAGCATTATTTGTAATAGCAAGAACCTGCAAGCAACCTAGATGTCCCTCAACTGAACAATGGATTAACAAACTGTGGTACATCTACACAATGGAGTACTACTCAGCAGTAAGAAAAAATGATATCCTAAAATTTGCAGGCAAATGGATGGACTTGGAGAATATTCTCCTGAGCGAGGTATCAGAAACTCAGAAAGATAAGCAGGGGATGTGCTCACTCATTAGTGGTCTCTAAACAAACGAACAAGTAAAAGCCAAGTATGCCCAAGCTGCTAATCACAACCAATGAATGGCTTGTGATCAGAAACACCCTGGACTGACTCTTCGGATCCCACTCCATCTAAAGGAACACCTAACTCACTCTTCAGGGTGAGGGGACAAAACTTGATCTGCCATGAGTGGAGACTGCTCTAACCACTATTGGGTCAGGGGGACCATGGAACTGTCTGCTGCCTGCCCAGGGAGGGGATGGGGAGTTGTGGAGAAGAACAAAATGACCTGATGTGGTGGGAGGGTAAGGGACCTTGAATAATGATATACAGGGATAGAAAGCATGACTTCTTTGTTCATAATAATAATAATAATAATAATAATAATAATAATAATAAAGAATACAGAAAAAAATCAATAGCCTTCCTATGCACAAATGATAAAAGGGCTGAAAAAAAAAAACCCAGAGAAACATCACCCCTTATAATAGCTGCAAATAGCTTGAAATATCTTGGGTAACTCTAACCAAAGAAGTGACAGACCACTATGACAAAAACTTTAAGTCATTGAAGACAGAAATTGAAGAAGATATCAGAAAATAAAAAGATCTCCAATGCTCCTGGATAGGTAGGATCAACGTAGTAAAAATGGCAATCTTACCAAAAGCAATCTACAGATTCAATGCAATCATGATCAGTGTCCCAACACAATATTTTACAGATTTTGAAACACTATTCAACTTCATATGGAATAACAGTAAATGCAATATTCTCAAAACAATCCTGTTCAATAATAGAACATCAGGAGACATAACCGTTCTTGACTTCAAGCTCTACTATACAGCTACAGTAATAAAAACAGCTTGGTACTGGCATAAAAACTGACTTGTAGATCAATGGAATTAAATCAAAGACTCCAACATTAGCCCACACACTCATAAACACCTGATTTTTGACAGAGTCCTAAAATATACACAGGAAAAAGAGAATGTCTTTAACAAATGATGCTGGCATAACTGGATGGTAGTATGTAGAAAAATGATATATCACCCTGCACAAAATTCAAGTGCAAATGGATCAAAGACCTCAATATAAATCCAATTAAACTGAACTTGATAGAAAAGAACTTGGGAAATACCATTGAACACATTGGCATAGGTGACCATTTTCTAAATATAACACCAGTAACACAGACACTTAAAAAAATAATAAATTGAGACCTCCTGAAATTGAGAAGCTTCTGTAAGGCAAAAGACACAGTCAGTAAGACAAAAAAAAAATGCTTACACCATGGGAAAAGATTCACCAACCCTACATCTGTCAGACAGATGACTGATCTATAATTTTTTAAAGATTTATTCATGTATTATATGTACAGTGCTCTGTTGTCTGTCTGCACACCAAAACAGGGCACCAGATTTCACTATGGATGTTTGTGAGCCACCATATGGTTCCTGGGAATTAAACTAAGGACCTCTAGAAGACCCACCAGTGCTCCTTCCCTCTGAGCCATCTCCCCAGCCCCTGATCTCTAAAATTAATAGAGAACTTAAGAAACTTGAGGCCAAAACCCCAAATTATCCAATCAAAAAATGTTGTTCAGAGCTAAAAAGGGAATTCTCAACAGAAGAATTTCAAATGCCTGAAAAATAATTAAAGAATTGTTTAACATTCTTAGCCATCAGAAAATACAAATCAAAACAACACTGAAAACCAACCATCTTACACCTGTCAGAATTGCTAAGATCAAAAGCACAGATGCTGGAGAGTATGTGGAGGAAGGGGAACACCCCTTCATTGCTGGTGTGAATGTAAACATGAACAGGCACTTTGGAAATCAGTATGGTGGTAACTCTTAAATCTGGTAATCAGTCTCCCTAATTATCAAATAATATCACTTTTGAGCATATACCCAAAGGGCACACATTGTAACCCAAAGGGCATAGCTCAAAAATGTTTATATCAGCATCTTTCATAATTGCCAGAAATTCAAATCAACCTAGATGCCCCTCTACTGAAGAATGTATTAAAATATTGTGGTATATTTACACAATATTTTATTCTTCTGTGGTCTTTGATGTGATTGAAGATTTAAGGATAAGGTAGATAAAGACATATTTTCTTTAAGTTTGTTAATTACAAATAGACTAGATATTGTAACTATAATTTTTGCTTGATAGCTTTTCTGTTGTTCTGTTGTATGTAATTTTGCTATGTGGAAATTGAAACCTTCCTTTTTGAATAGACAGAGAAGAAGAAGTGTGGTGGAAATTTTCTCTGTATGCTGTAAAAAAACTAACTGTTTTGGTTTGTGGTGAGCACCACAGCAATAGGCAGGAAATTAGAGTAGAAACAGGTAGAAAAAGGGCAGATTCAGTTACTCTCCATTAGCAGCAAAATTAATGACATCTAAAATTTGCAGACAAATGAATGGATTTTGAGAGTATCATCCTGAGAGAGGTAACACAGATCCAGAATGATAAACATGGTATGTACTCACTCATGAGTGGATTTTGTACATAAAGCAAAGAATATCCAGGCTGTAAACCAAAACCCCCAAACAGCTATGTAAGAGGAGGAACTTAAGCAATACATTCAGGGATCACAATGGGAAGGGGAAATAGAAAAGTTCTCCTGAGTAAATTAGGATCATAATGGGGAGTGAGCAAGGGGAGATGGGAACAAATTATGAGAGAAGGAAATGGTTGAGTGAGAGGAACAGTAGAGAGGGATAACAAAGAAATAGATATCTTAATAGAAGGAGCCACTGTGGGGTTAGAAAGAAACCTGGTACTAAAATGACTAGGACTTCAACCAATTGTAGACAGTGTGCCTAAACAGGACTTCCCCATTAATCAAACCACCCTAATTGTCAATAGGGAATCTTTATCCAACAATGGATGGTGGGAGAAAGAGATTCCTAGCTAAGCATCAGGTCAAGGTCCTGGTTGAGAGAGAGAGAGAGAGAGAGAGAGAGAGAGAGAGAGAGAGAGAGAGAGAGAGAGAGAGAGAGAGAGAGAGAGAGGAAGAACAAAGGGATCAGAATCATGAGGAGGAAATGCACTGACTGGAGCTATTAGGAGCTCACTATCTCAGAAATAATCACTGAGAAACCTTCACGGAAAGGAACTATACCGTCCAAAGGTAGACAACTGTCAAATGGCACAGGGAGTAAGTGGAGCATCGTGGAGTAGGATTAGATTATGTTCCTGTGAAGACATCTTGAAGCCCATTTCCTACAGACGAACACCTAAGCCAGACCTAATATTGGCATGAGCAAGTCAGAACTACTTCAAGTGGATACACCAGGCTGAACTAACCCACCTTGGGTCTCCTTGCCCTCCTTGGGGAATGGGTGGGGGATGAAGTGAGCAGAGGCTGGGGTGGGGGACTTGCAGGGACTGGGAGGAAGGAAGGGAGTGGGACCAGTAGTACATATGTAAAAATAATTTTAAATAAATAAAAAATTGGGCTATCTGGATAGTGACTAAATCCCCCTACCCCTAGGTCAGTGAGATTCTACATTGCTTACATGTTCTATACTCACTTCAGGAAAAAGGCTCATGTAGAAACCAGCTGTGGACTAGCTTCTTGTGTATTCTCTGGCAAAGAATACTTGCCTTATAAACTTCTAATCAGTCCCTTAAGTAAGATGGCAACGGACTGACAGTTTAACTGACTAAAAAATAATCCAAGGAAGTAAAATCAAGAATAATAGCTGGAGTGATACGCATTATAGCAAAATAGATTTGCTGTCCTTTGGGAAAAATATAAATATTTAAAAGCAATGTGCATAAAACTGACCTGAACAATAATGAGAGCATAACTTTTCTTAAACACACAGTGTTTTGTAATTTTATCCTCCAATGCTTCTGAGTATTTGTTCCCATTTATTAATTGCTGAAAATGGTTGTCATTAACAACAACAACAAGAAGAACAAAATACTTAGTGCATCCATCAAAAAAGAGAAAAACTGAGACTTCTAGTTTACTATAGTTTTTGATAATCTAAACACACAAATAGTTTAGATAACATGGAATCATAATTCACTTTTTCTTGACTATAACCATGTTTAGAACTTGATATCAATAGGTTATAAGAAGTAGCATATTCTTATTTTTGTTATAAGAATGGTGATAGACAGCTATTACTGGGCATAGTGTTTTCCCTAGATAAACATGAATATGCAAATATTTGTATAAGTTGACTATAATCAATTCTTGTGAATTCAGGCATTTATATTCTAAATGACGCTTTATATTTATCTGCCATGCATGGATGGCTGCATGCATCAGTTCAGATATTTGAAAATCGCTTTTTAGGTTTCTGCCCCATGTATGACCTCGTTCTATGCTCAAAGGCTGTAGAAATGTCAAACACAGTCCTCATCTTCTTTGTGAGAGAACAGAACCCCAAAGCATGTTTCCAATGTAACATGACAGATAGGGTAAGGAAAGTGCCATCTTGGGACCAGAATGAACTCAGTTCCTGCTATAACCATAGAATGTCCTGTAAACCAGTTTCTATTGGACACTTTCTTTTCAACAGTAAATGACAATAGAAGCTCACATTATCCTAAATATTCCTGCTCATGGCCCAACTTTCCCCATGTTTTCCTGGCTGCTAACACAAGAGGTGACACCAATAAAAACAAAGAACTATGGAATTATTATGTCATTCTTACTGTAACATATAGTCTTTTGTGAGTTATCTCTCTGGATGCAATGCAAGACAACTAGCAGAGTCAGAAGTAAAAACCAAATAACAATTAAATCTGAATTTTGCTTCAACTTCAACCTCTATAGGTAAGCAGCTCCCAGAACTAATATCAAAACACATTTATCATCATTTTATAACAACATATTATATTCTGAAATAGTTTAAATGCATTTTACCTATAATCTGAGTTACAGGAGAGATAAATAAAATAATGAAAACACCATTTTTTATTTTAGACTTGGTGAATTTTTAATTTGAGTAGTAGAATAAATGAGATGTTAAATCAGAATATGAGAGCATATGAAACAGATTTTGGCTCAGCTTGTCCTCAATTTAGAATATTATACCCTCTTAAATTTAGCTTATTACCTTACTGACTCCTGTGTTAATTTTGTAGCAGGAATGAGAATTAGAAATATGTCACTTCAATATACTTAAGTCAAAGCAAAACTGTATTCTTTGTTTCAACAGCTGTTAAAGACTAAAAATTTATGTAAGGAGGATTACATGCATAGATTGCAGAAGAAAATATCATTTCAGAGGACCGTTGTATTTTTAACTTCAACAAATTTCAAAGTATCTTCAAATATTTAGGACATAAGGTTAGTATTTTTATTCTCCAAGACAAAGAGAAAAGATGTTGATCTTTTACAGATTTTTGCCTTACTGCATATTTTCTCTTGACAGAGTGTCTTTTCATTGGCTTAATAGCTGAACAAATGGTGCTTTCAATCTTCTATAATTTGGTCTAAGTATCTGTCATTTCCAAGGATTAGTGCCAAATGGACCCTGGGACCATCACTAAGAATTCACTTCAGTAATAAACAGTGAAAATCCATTCTTGGTCACAGGTGAAAAAAATGTGATGGATAAAATGGTGCCTTCTCAATTTTAAGCCTGTACATGCAGCTTTCTGATAAGTATATGGGATAAGGCTGTTCTCTCAAATCAAATGCATCAACATAGCAACAAAAAGCTGGTCTGTGTCTTTGCTTGAGTAATCATAGTATCCTATGACTGAGCAGTGACTTTTTACAGTGTCTTCCCAAAAGAGATTTTTCACAACAGGGCTTACAATGCAGACCCATTTTGAAGATGAAAAAGAAAATTCCAAAGCTATATACTTGGGATATCTACCTTTTAAAAAATAGCACAAATTAAATTTAATCCAAATCCCTCTGAGGTCACACTAGTGCAACCTTTACTGAATTTAGGAAATAAAATAAAATTTACAAATTTAGGGCTTTTTTTTTTTTTTTTACAAGCATTTCTCTACAACACAAAAAATGGCCATATAAGCTACCTACATCCCTCTGCTGCTCTTGCATCTGGAAGTTTCTTAGTCACATTTCACTTTCAGACTTCATTATCATCTCCAGCTTCCCTTTCTCTTCAGTGTGTAGACTGGTATTCAGCAATACAGACCCATTCACCACCATAAAGAGCCAAAGAATAAATCAAATAATATGTCATAATTTAACACATGATTCTCCAGCCTACTTGGCTTCAAAAGGCTGGAAGCAATAGTGAATAACATAGATGTTCAGAACTAAATTTCATGGAATATTGTGTTCTTATAACAAGAGTTAGTGTAATGTTTATGCTTGCTGTTTCATGGCATTGATTTCACATCTATAGAAAGCCAAGCCATAGTCAGTACTTATTCCAGGGATCAACCTAACAGAGATAATATCTATTTTTATCCATACTCACACAGCACTGCAGAATTTATCTCTGTCTCCCTCTTTTTTCCTCCTTTATTTCTTTTCTTTCTTTCTTTCTTTCTTTCTTTCTTTCTTTCTTTCTTTCTTTCTTTCTTTCTTTCTTTCTTTTTTTGAGGTGGAGTCTAGTTATGTTTCCTAAGAGATTTTCTAACTCATGGACTCTAATAATCCACCTACATTGGATCCCCAATGTGAGGTCTACGTGTCTGTACCAGCCTCACCCTTGTGTCCAAATGTTTATTGATTTTGCCATTCAGTTAACAAAAGTCACATTATATGTTGTTTCATCATGTTTTCTTTCTGGATATGCTAGCAACACCATTAGGACAGTGTCCTAATTATTTTCTTTGTCTTACTCAATATTTTTGTGTTCCAGGAACACAATGAATGTTTAACAGTTATCAATCATTTCAGATGCTTGAAGAAATTTGTTTCAGTAGTATGATTTAATATTTGTAAAGTACAAAAGGCCCATATTTTCTGTAAATGTAAATAAAAAACGAGAGAAAAGCATTGGTTAAGAACTATTAGAATAAACATGAATGACATACCCTTTACTAATCAGCTATTATCCTGTGTGGGAAAGACATAAGGCAACAGCTACAATGAGTGAAATTTGTGTTGGTACTGAAAGCAAGAAATGAATTCTCTGAATTTTTCATATTCACCTTTGAAAAGTATAAGCTATAAACATTAAATTCTTTTTTCTTTTTTTTACAGCACATAGAATGGTTTTAGGTTCAAGCAATATACAGAATCCCTAGTCTCCCTTTTTTCTTTAATTTTTCTAAATTTAATTTTGCAATTTTTTTCCTCTAACTTAGATATGATTAAGATTTTTTCATGCGAAAAATTGTCCCAAAAATATTTTGTTGGTTTCTTTTTCAAGGTATCAGTGCTTGTAAAACAGTTGTAAGGTTGTTTATTTGATTTTGAGACAGTGCCTCATAGACCCAAGTTGGCCTCTCATATGTTTTGCAGCCAAGGCTGGAATTGGTCTCTTAACATTACTTCTTCTACTCTCCATATGCTATAATAACAAGTTAGTATCACAATGTCTGTCTAGATTTGTAATAATTTTAACATGTGTTATTTATGTGTGAGGCTAGTGGTGTGCATGCTCTCTGTTGGGACTATTAAGGATTGAGGCTGGTGATGTGTGAATGTTTCACAGTATAACAGTATCAGGCATGTGTATAATGGTGGAGGGTGTTGATAGGAATGCCACAGCCTCAGTCATGGATTCAGTTCTGGTTATTGTAACTGGCCACATGACATGTGCTTAATTATGCAGGCTAAGGGCAGTAGCAAGCTCACCTCTCCAACAGGAGTCAGTGTTTAAGATTAGTTGGAATTTCTTGCCTACATGTGTATTGATGCAGCATCAGGAGAGCCTGGGAATGGTAGCATGCATACCTGTGGCAGGAAGAGATAGATGTGAAGATCCAAGTAGCTAAGGCTCTTGGTGGGTTAATGGGTTCACCTGGCTATTGAGAGTTTTCCACTCAGAGAGCTCCCTAGGAAAATAAAAAATGGAGGGGAGAGGAGAGGAGAGAATGAAAGGAAAAGATAAAGAGAGAGAGACAGACACAGAGAAAGAGAGAACTAAAATAAATGTGTGCACATGCACACATCCATACCCACCCAACCACCCATCGACACACACACACACATTCTCACACATACAAACACACACACATACAAACACACACCCATACACACACACATCCACACGCACCCCACACACACATCCATACACACACACACTCATACACACACACACTCTCACACACTCATACACACACACACACTCTCTCTCACACACACTGTCACACAGTATGATGTTTTGGCCCAGCCTTTTTGACTTAGAACTTTGCTGACTCTTCTTACAAGGGCTGTTTCTTCTTGTAAGTAAAAGTGGCTGTAATGGTTCTACTGCAAACTGGGGACCTCAGTGATGAAAACTGAAGGTGATGCCCATCAACCATCACAGCTTCTGAAGCCCTTAGTATTAGACATTGCAAAGAATGACAATTGAACCCACCATCAGTTTGATGCTGGCAGTTCTTCCCTAGTGCCTCTGTGACTAATCTTATCCAGGAGTCACAGCTATAAATGCATCCTTTACAGTCTATGTTCTATAAAACTGATGCTGATACTTAGGGTCTGTGGGTAGTGCTCCAAAATCCAGGGTATGGTAAGTGCTAGCTTATTATCCACTTGTCTTAATGTGAGGATAACTTGTATAATTGGCATTCCCATGAGCTCAGAACAGAATCTAACTGTGTAAAGGAAGGTGCTTGTCACAGAAGACTGTACTTGTACCATATTCTGTGTTATTCTTAGTTCTTAACTGTCTGTTCCCTCTACATTGTTACCAAATCTCTAAAGTGGATTCTGAATTCTCTGAAGATACTTTCCTTTATGTTTAGCAGTCTCTGATGGCTTTTGAAAACCCGCAGGTAAAATCATTTATTTTGCCACAAAGAAAGCTGAAATACTCTCCCTGCAGTCTTAGTAATGCTTTCCCACTCATTTTATGGATAATTTTTATATTAAAAGACAATAAAATTCTCAGTGGCCAGATATCATGGATGAGTCATTGGTTCCTTTGTCTACTTGTGAAATATTTCTCTCTCTCTTCCTCTCTTTCTCTCTCTCTCTCTCTCTCTCTCTCTCTCTCTCTCTCTCTCTCTCTCTCTCTCTCTCTCTCTCTCCTCTCTTCATTTGTACGTTTGGCATGGCATATTGTATACTAAAGCCATGGTCTCACCATGGCAATATAAGAGGTTTATATTGAATCATATCCTCAGCTCAACTTTTTGTATGCTTTGTAAAAACTCTAAATTATCTAAATTGGCCTTAGATTTTTTTTTTTTACAACACTCCTATCTCAGCTGTCAGAGTAACTGGGTCATATGTCTAAGCCACCAGTCTTGTATGTATACATATATTTTTTCTTTATGACCACAGGTAACTTCATAACAATTATGAAAAAGAGGCCTTAATCTTGAATGATTCATATTCTATAAAGGTAACATTTAAATGAAAAATTGAATCTTTATTATTATAGATATCAAAAATCAGACATATATCATTAAAGATAATTTATGATTTAGGTAAATGAATATATGAGCAAAATCATTAATCTATGAACATTATAAAATATTTTAATAACTAGTAATTCAAAAAATTATGTAGCCATTCAAGCAAGCAGACTAAAGTAGATAAACATTACAGTTTTATGTGTGATTATCTATTTTGGCTAGGGCATTGAGATCATGGGCAGTAATATGACTGCATACATGTAAGAAAATTGTTTTCATATATGATTAAAATATATGAAAGTCTAAAGCAGGGTGGTTTACTATATACATAGGTCTTAAAAGAAGGACTAGGGTATCCTAAGGGAGAAAATCTTAAACTGCAGAATCCTTAAGCTTCATGATGCAATGTTAGTTCTTCACTGAGTTTCTAGTTTGCTAGCCCTCTTGACGTGAAAAAAATATTTGTAAATTATTTGAACTAATTTCTTAATGTTGTTTTCTCACATATATATAAATGCACAAATATATAACATATAATTTTGTATATGTGTGTAAATGGTATTTATAGCTAAATAAATATATATCTTTTTTGTTTTTTCCCTCATATTTTCCTTCTAGGGACCAATTTCCAAAAGAATTTTAGAAATGGAAAATAAAAACTGGTTTGATGTATAACCCAAGAGTGAAAAGTTTGGTTTATCATTTATTGTAGAATAATCTTTTTGTGAAGATGTGTCTTTGTCCATGTGCTTTCTCTGGTTTAATAGAGAGCTATGTGGCCAGTAGGTTGAAAAGAGTTATAGGCAAGACTTCTAGTCACAGAGAGGACACCTGGAAGAAGCCATACAGATGTAATAGAGTTGTATATACAGAATGGAATAGCGGTAAAAGCCACATGCCATAACAAAGATTAATAAAAATATGGGTTTATTTAAGTACTAAGAGTTAGTTAGGAACAAAGCTAAGGTATAAACTGAACTTTCATTGTTATTGGGAAGAAATTGTGTCATTATTTGGGAACAAGCCAGCAGGACAGAGAAAGACACTTTATATCTATTTTTCTTTTATAGTTATATAAAATATATTTATTATAATGTAAAAGTTATATTATTATATCTATATTATATTATATTGAAGTTCAAGTAAATGATGACAGTTTGTATGTGTATACATAAGTGTGTGTTCCACATGTATTATGTATGTATGTTTTAATTTTAGAATTTTGTTTTTCTTAAAACTACACCAACAAGTTTTGTTTTAAAATAAACACATAAACAGACAACAAATCTAGTCTCTTCATGATGCACTGTCAGTGGCCATCAGCAATCAATTTATTTTTAGATAATCTGCTTATGGATTAGGAGGATTAATCAGCCTTTCTTATTAACCAGCCCTTCAGCTTTAAATCACTTAAAGTTAAAATGTAGTGCAATTTAAATCCACTACATAACTAGAGGTGAGTTAGGTTTTTGTATCATTTTAAATATAAGTGAGAAAAGCATTTTCAAAAATGAAGCTGGATTTTGATTTGTGTCTGTAACTATCATTATTTATGATTACATTTTTAAAATTGAAACCGCTATTTGGTATAAATGTTAATATAAATTTGATCTGATTTTAAAAGGTTGATCATATCTTAACATCCTGTGGCTTTTGGTTTTGACATATATTGCTGAAATAAATTATTTCTAAGGAAAGGTTACTGGATTTTTATACTTCCTCTATATTCCTACACTCAATGATAAAAGTTTTTATTCCATTTCCAAAGAACACATCAAGGAGTGTTTTTCCTTTCAAGGAACCACTGTGCAGAACCTATCACTCAGAGTCTGCTTTCAAATTCTTGGTGCTAGCTTGACATTTCTAAATGTGAGCATGAGTTGTTTCTGAGCTCCTCTCTAATAACCTAGGATATGTAGTCACATGTCAGTCAGGTCCTGTATGCCTAAGCTCTGGCCTTTACACTGTTCAAGAAACAAGTAAGAGCATCTGTGACATACTGAATTGGTGTCCTAGGACAAGGCCCAGGAGAAAGTATTTGAAACTTTATTTGCAGTCTCTCCTGTCATACTGCAGCAAGAAAAATCACACAAGACTTTAAAGGAGCTAAGGGGAACAATATCATTATTTTCCTTTGGGAAAGAGGTTTCTTTTACACCAGAAATGTAGATGTTGCTATTGAAAGTGTCAATCACCCGTTAAAACAGACAATATCTGATTGCATAATAGTCATCTTGTTAACAATTTGGGAGACTGAGAAACCTTTCTGATTAAAGCAATGACTTTGATTTATGAACTCTCAGAAATCTTTGCAATTAAATAAAAGCAGAATGTGATTCATAATGAAACCTTTTCCTAAGTTACTACATCTTCCATTGTGTGGAAAAGTGAGTAAATCATTCATAGTGGTTCAAGGTTAAAATAAGGATTGAGTCACTGGAGCTAATATGTTTCTGCTATACAGCTTTATTATTTGACTGGCTCCAAAGAAGAAAGGAAATAGAATGCCAGAGAAATGGCAGGAAAGTTTCTCTGAACCTGAAACTTCCTATCCTGAAGTTTGCAGCCTCTTTCTTTCTCAAGAACACATTCATTGGTATCAGTCAAAGGTCTGAACTGCATGGACTGTAGGACTGTTTATCCTAACTTTCTCAATGTTTATTCAAAGGAGTTAAAGCAGCTCTTTTAGGAAGCAAATGTATCATTTTATGAGTTTATACTTGAGAAATATGGAAAAGTTTGCAATGATCTCAAAACCTAATGCATATCACTAGGCTAAAACTATCATGAGGAAAAAGAATAAATTCAGAGAAAACTTTACTAATCCTATTTTTATCATCAACTTCATTTACCTAATTTAACTAGAAAAAATGTAAAGATTATATATTCTCTTTATTATGTAAATAAAATAGATAAATCTTTGAGATATAAAAAATGCTTCTAGTTACAAAATAAATCCAAAATTCAAATCAGTGCTTATTTTATCTTATATTGCTAATATTTACTATGCATAATAATGACTGTCTGTATAATTACCCATAAATCATATCATGCAAATAGAAGAATGACAGTTCCCAAACTTTGACACAGTGGATGTGAATATCTATAGTTGTAGCAATAAAATATATAAGAAGTTTTTACCTACAGCTTACAAGACATATCATATAATTACCAATATTTAATTTTTAGGTTTCTCTCTCCATGCCACAATGAATCAGAAGGCATTTTTGATGGATTGCATCATGATGTAGCCTGAACAAGTAAACATAAATTTATATTCACAATAAGTAGAAGCTGGCTATGCACACAGATAAAAAATAAGCTTAATTATATTAAGACATAGAGTTACTTGATATTGTCACTAAAGTAGCAATTAGCTAATATTCATAAAATTAACACTCATAGTTCTTAAAATCTTAAGACCTCATAAAACAGAATAGTCCCTTAAATAGCATACAAAAGAAAATAATAATACATGAAGAATATTTAATGCTCATTATTGCTTTGAATTATACTTATAACTTGGATTTTTTCATTATCGTTGAGCAAGAGATGTAAGGCTTCATGTGGTGGTGTGGTTGAGGGGTGGATTTATATATAAAGTGCTGCACTATGGCTTTCAGGTGATTGAATATGTATGCAAATATCAACGTTCTGGATTTCTTTTTCTTGTCCCTGGTCAAACTCAGTTCTCATTGACAAACCTAATAGAGGTGTTTCAGATCCAAATGGACCCCCTTGCCAGGCTTCTCAGCTGCATTTGATGCTATTAATGTCTCTCTTCTGAAAGATCTGCATTCTTTTGACTTCAGTGATATCATTTTTCTTTACTTTCTCATTCATCTTTCTGTTCCTCATTCACAGACTGGACTTGCTCTGTCCACTCCATAAATATTCATGGTTATAAGTGTTCTCAGATAATTTCTTTCCTGTTTCAAAGATCTCCAAAAAGATGATCTCATCCACTCTCATAGTTATAATTCTTACTTTAATGCTAATAAGTTTATAACTTATAGACAAGCAAGAACTCATTCTGAAATTCAAAACTTTGTGCCTATAACACAGACATTTCAAGAAGCACAAGATAATGCCCCTGTCGTACCTAAGACAAATCATTTTTCTTCCAACTTGAAAGTTGCATTGTTCTCTGGATTTCAGATAAATTTCAGTACCATTTACTTATTAATTATCTAGATTTGTGTATCAACAATTTCATTTTCTTCAATACAACACAATTTAGAAACTTCAATATGTGTAGATTATAAACAGACATTTCTTTCACCTACCAAAAAAAAATAAAAATTAGGTTTGTGGTGGTTTAGATATATTTGGCACCCATAAACTCATTGACAGTGCCACTATTAGGAGGTATCACTTTGTTGGAGTAAAGGTGGACTTGATGGCGGAAGTTTGTCATCGAGGGGACAGGCTTTTAGGTCTACTATGCTCAAGATATGTCTAGTGTCTCAATTCAGTTCGGGTTGCCTGCAGATAAAGATAGAGAATTCTCAGCTTCTTCTACAGCACCATGTCTGCCTGAATGCAATCATGTCCCATTATTGATGATAATCAACTAAACTCTGAACTGTACACCACCCAAATAAATGCTCTCCTTCATAATAGTTGAAAGAGTCACAGTGTCTCTTCATAGCAATGAAACCCTAATTTAGGCATGGTTGTTTTTAATTTTTGTTGGTTTCAAAATAATTTATATAGAACAGTAACTGGACATTTTTCCAGCCCTTATCATCTACATCTTCCAGTGTATTACATGGATAACAATGTGTTTTCACTATTACATGTTTTAAAAATATATTAAAGTATAATATAAAGTCAGTGTATTTTTCAAATACAAAGTTTAGTAGTCATTAAATAGGAGGAATCCATCTATTAAGCTTTCCAGATTGCCATGATAAAGTAAAAAGGCTGTGTGATTACCAAGAGAAATTTATTTTCCCATAGTTTTGGATGTTAGATATTTAATGAAATTCTGATTGCATAAATAAGGTTTGTATTCTTGGTATGTGTGTGACAATCTTTTTATTTCTCTGTTTTCATGTGACAGAAGAAGAAAGAAATAGAGGTAATATGAATTTATAAATTAGATAGGTAAATTGATAAATACAGTCATAGACAGATAGATGTTTACATAGACAGATGATAAGTAGTTTTCATTTATTCTATAACTTTTCTGACATAAATACTAATCTTATGGGATCAAAAGCCCATTCTTGTGATATTATTCTTCCTTATTTATTGTATTAGAGCTGCTACTTCCAAATATAACCTCTTTGTTTACATAGAGCCAAGTACCACCATTATCCATGACATTTTCTTAACCCTGCAAAATTAATTGTGTGTTTTCTGGATTTCCACAAACATTACTTACCTTTTCAATCAAAGAAGTAATGCATCCAGCTGCTTAACTCCTGGTATTATCTCTATCTTCTCTCTACTTTTCCGTACTCAAAGATTCTGACCCGGCGTAACCCTAGGGAAGAACCTAACAACAGCTACTTAGTCTCAAATATTCACACAAAGGCTTATATTAGTTACAAACTGTTCAACCTATGGCTCAGGCTTATTACCAGCTAGTTCTAAAAACTAAATTTAATCCATTTTTATTAGTCTATCTTGCCACATGATTAGTAGCTTACCAGTACTTTCGCATCTTGATTCTTGGGCAGTTAGATCTTGTCTCCTTGACTCTGCCTATCTCTAACATTTACCTATGCTTGAATTTCCCACCTTCCTCTAAGCTGCCTTGTCATAGGCTAAAATAGCGTCTTTATTAACAATTGGTAACAAACTATATTCACAAGTTTGAAAGAAGAAATTAAGTTGAAAAGAAGACATTCTAGAAGAGAGATTTGGAAGAAGATGATTTGGTAAAATTGGACATGTATATAACAAAAATACATCATATACTCTATTTTATACATGTATAGATTTTTAAAGAATACGGCAAAATACATTTTAAAAAATAAAGAGCTGGCTCATTATCAGCTAGCTCTTAATTCAGCTTCATCCATTTCCATTATTTATGACTTGCCACATGGCTAGTAAATTACTTACACTTTTACATTTTGCTTCTTGGGCTTCTGGATCATCTATTCTTGACTCTGCTCTTTTCCATCTTGTATCAATGTTTGGCTTTCCTGTATGTATCTAAGTTCCTGTATGTATCTAAGCTGCCTTACCATAGGCCAAAACAGTCTCTTTATTAACAAATTGTAAGAAAGTATATTCACAATGTACAGAAAGACATCTCACATCACTTTGCCTTTTCCACACTTCCAAAGAGTTAGTTATAAATATTTTTCATTTTTTATCACTCTTGAGAAAGCCTCTAACATGTATCCAATATGTTTTATGTCTCAGTAGCTCTTTATGTTTTAAAATGTATTTTGCCATATTCTTTGAGAATTTATACATGTATAAAATAGAGTATATGATGTATTTTTGTTATATACATGTCTAATTGTACCAAATCATCTTCTTTCAAATCTCTCTTCTAGAATGTCTGGTTTTTCAACTTAAGTTCTTCTTTCAAACTTAAATTTGTTGTCTTGTTTGCTTGTAAGTTTTAATTAACTGAATCCAATGAGTACTTCAGTTTTTGCCTATGTGGAGAATCATCTAAGAGAACATGAGTAGCCTAACAAGGACCACATGTAATGTAAATAATTATAGAAATCCAGAGAATGAAAAAAATCTAGTTCTTTGTTTTTTTTTATTGCTGAGCATTGTTTTTAAAAAGCATTATATCAGTATTTGTTTATCCAGGCACCTCTAGGAAGATATTCAAGCTCTGTATAATTATACACAGAGAATCTACAAATACTTACATCCAAGTTTTGGATTTTTCATTTGTTTTGTTTTATTTAAGAAAAACATTTGGAAATGATATATGTTTTTATTATTTTTTTGCTTTAATATTTTATTAGTAAAAATCAATAGGCAGTCCAAAGTACTTTCAAATTTCTCAACTTTTTAAAGTCTTGAACTTCACCTTGTCTTTTCTGAAAAACTTACCATGTTTTCTTTACCAGGAAAATACACCTTTCATTTTTGCCTGGTTTGTACTTGATATGACCTTTATTATGCCCCAAATAGTATGATATTTGGAATAAAATCACTATTAGATTTGGTGTTTCAAATCTGCCCATTTTATTTTTAAAGCATAATTTGGTTTCTATTAACTCTCTATTACAACCTCAGGAGGTAGAATCTGGTAGTCATGATTACTTTTTTTCCTGGCATGTACAAAAATATTGTTTATCTTCTGGGACAATCTCTATAAACTTTTGGAACTTTTCTGTAATGGAATACTGTCTTATCTAGTAGACACTACTATGGAAATTGTCATAGGAGGAGAAATTCTAAAAGCACAAAAGGCTGGAAAGCTCAAGATTCTACAACAACAAATCAGATGTTTAGGAAGGCATGTGTTTTCAGGTTATATATAAAAAAATCCTCTGGAGCCTTCCCTGGTGAGTAAAATAAGTAGTTACAATGCTCCAGTAGTTTAATCAAAGTTAAACTGCCTGTGAAATGAGAGATTCTGTCATAATGAAAGAATTGTATTCATGATGTTTGGATTCTGGGGCTAGATTTTCTTAACGGAGGCATCTTTCTGGCTCAAAATAGAGTATCATAATGTGTCCTAATAAGATTTTGATATAATAATATCACTAGTGATTCACTAAAATCTAGTGACAAATTTTATTTGTGTCATGAATTTTCTTTAAGTTATTTTTAGGACCTATGCTGTTTTTGCCTTGGATCTATATTGGGCTAATTGTGCACTCACATTAGGAATTTTCAGATTCTATGAGTTTACTTGATGTAGTTAGTCCTTTATTTAAATGATCTCAGAAGTTGTTACTTCTACATATATTTGTTATTTTCTTAGTATGAAAGTTTATGACACATGTATGTAATGCTTCTCTTGCTATTTCAGCAGACTTCCCTCTATGCAGTAGGTCAGAACAATCTCCAGTGTTATCAATACTCTCTAATACTCACCAAACTTCTGCATTGGACAACACCTTCTGGTACATAATACTTGAAGCATCTCATAAAACTCAGAAGAAACAGAAGTCTGTTTACACACATGCCAAAATTACCATCTTTCCTATCTATCTTTCCATTTCTTCTCCTATTTCTTCTCGTATTACCTCCCAAATACAAAACAAAAGCAAAACTAATCATTTCTTTTCCATTAATTGTCATAATTTTAGCTTCTAGAGAAATAACTTACAAAAGATGATGACTAAAATCACACAGCTTATAGTGAATGTATATTAAAAATATAAATGTAGGTAAAATGAAGTGGAATATTGACCATTCAGAAGTGAATTGAAGAAAAAGGAAATATTCCATAGAATTTTTCTGTTTACCCATCCTCTTAACAAATGGCTCTTCTCTCATCACATAATACATGTTCTGAGTCCAATTAATTTGATTAAGTTTAGCTCTACTTCTTACTAATGAGTTCTTGTAAAATAATTTTCAATTAACATTTAGCTATTGTTTATGCATTTGGTGTGTGTGTTTGTGTGTGTCTTGTGTCTGTGTGCCTATATGATGATCCAGGAAAATATGTATGTGTGGGCATGTTGAAGGCAGTGGTCAAGAATGTTTTTATTTATTATTCTCTGGTATTTTCTTTTAATTTCATTTCTTCCTTTTTTGGATTTTTGAGACTGGGTTTCTCTGTGTAGCCTTGGCTGTCCTGGATGTCACTTTGTAGAACAAGCTGGCCTCAAACTCACAGAGATCCACTTGCCTCTGTCTTCTGTGTGCAGGGATTAAAGGAGTGAGTCACCATGATCTGTTTCTAACTGACTTTCCAACCTCTTTCATGATACATAATTTACTTTCTAATGATGTTTCATTATGTAAACATTAACTTACAATTTTAAGGTTTAGGAAGCTGTTTTCAAAAACAATAATATCTTAATAGTATTGAAATTAATAAAATAAATAAATTATTTAAAATAAAATTAAGTAAAAATAAATCAATATTTTTAAGTTGTAAAATATTTTTATGACTGAGTCAATAATATAAATAATACACAAACATTATTAAAATATCTTTGTTCTTTCTGAATATGTGAAGCCTTCTCTTATAACAATGATTCCTTTTCTAAGATTAAAACTTTATAATTTATTTCTAAACAAGTAGTAAATAAATATTTATACAAAAATTAGGTGCCAGGGCTATTGGTCTATCTAAGACCAAAGACACCTTAAGAGTCCCAGGGGGGGAAAAAATTCAGATATTTTAATACATAGGTAAAAAGCCTATATTCAACAGTAGTCTATTCACAGAACTTTGTATATATAACTGTAAAACTCCCATTTTACAGGCCTAAGATACTCAGAGAGTAAATAATTCTATCTGCTCACTTACTTACTGGAGCATAATTAAACTACCTGTGGCCAGACCCTTAAAGAAAACAAGACTTTCCTCATTCACACCCCTGTGAAGCACGTCTGCAATTGATAGCCTCTGTGAGTAGTTTAGCTCTGTTCTATCCCTGAGTTCTTGTGTACAATGACATCTCTTGCCTTTTCTTTTTTTTTTTTTTTTTTGTTGTTGTTGTTTAGAGTCCATTAATAAGGGAGTACATCCCCTGCTTCTCTTTCTGGGATTGTGGTATCTCGCTCAGGAGGATATTCTCCATATCCCTCCATTTGCCAGCAAGTTTTAGAATATCCTTTTCTCTTACTTCTGAGTAGTACACCGTTGTGTAGATGTATGACAGCTTGTTAATCAATTCCTCAGTTGAGGGACATCAAGATGGTTCCAGGTTCTTGCTATTATGAATATTGCTCCCATGAACATAGTTGAACTAATGATTTTGGGGTATGAATGTGTGTCTTTAAGGTATATGCCTAAGAGTGGTATTGCTGGATTCTTGGGAAGATTGATTTCCAGTATTCTGAGAAACTGCCATACAACATATTTTTTCACTCCTTAATTTCTGATTGCTTTTTGTTTGGGATCACCACCTAAGAATTCAGCATCACTTGTTGTGTATCATAGACTAGTGTATATCTTGAGACATGTCAGGTTCATAATCATTCATAGTAAAGAGATCCATAATAAAAAATGAGAAATTGAAAAATAATGAATCATCCACTGTGTATTTTCAGTTAGACACCTTGTTCATGTCATTTTAAAAAATTATGTATAGGTGTAATTTTACATTTGATTTTAGCAAGAGGTCAAAAAGCAATGTATATAATTCTATGAAGCAAATATTCTAATACTTGTGCTGAATTTCATAGTCTTTGTCCCTGAAGTTATACATACATTATGTACAGAAACTTTGTATGGTTTATACTTGACATAGAAAAAGTGACATTTTAAGTCACATTAACAGCTTAAAATGGAATATGGGAAGCTTATGCTGAATGGAATCCTTACATACAAGGTGATGGAGCTATTCAAATCACAGGCATTTTGCAATTGGAAAACTTTTCTCATTCATGGTCAAGAAAGAGGATATTTCCAATAGGATGGTCAAACTAAAGTTATGCTAGCAACAGAGAGGCAATAATTTCAAGGCATTGTTTAAGATTTATGTTTAGAATCGCAACTCCCGTGGGAAGAAGAAAGACAGAACCCAGTAAATGTTATTAAGTCCTAAACACCGAAAACCTGGGCATAGTAATGCACTCATAAATTCCATACGGCATGGTTTGTTCTCAGGGACTTTAGAGGTGGCTTATCAGTGAAGAGTATGTTTTAGTTTTATAAAGGACCAGAATTTGTTTTCCAACTTCCATTCATTACCTCTAGCCCTCAAAGGCACCAACACCCACATGCACATACCCTATGAGATATGCTCATGTACAGATAATTTAAAATAATAAAATAAGTCATTTTAAAATACTAAAGAGTTATAGTTTCTATCATTGTTGTTATCCATGACTCAGAAAATAGAACCACTTCAATATCATTTTTAAACTTTGGACACTGCAGAATCTAGAACAAGGAGCTACTATCCTACAATTAATTATAAGTAACACTGTATCACACATTCTTGATAGCAACAGTAGAGAGAAACCAAGAAATATAAGTTATCTTAGCGAACAAAATAACCAAGAAAGTGATTTTTCTCCACGAGTCTGTAACACTAAAAGAGAAAAAGAAATATAATACAGCCTACTTAGCACTTTGATTCTCGCCTAATAAGATCTCTGTCTAACTTCTGACCTAAATAACTATGCTATAATAAATGTATCTTGTTTTAAGCCATTAAACTTGGGATAATTTATTATGGCAGAAATGGTAATCTCATCTGCCAAGAATAGCATGAGGATCACAGAACGACACACACATCCCATATGAAGACTTATGGGCATCTTGCTATGCCCTGTAATATCTCTATCACACTAAACTAGGTTAGGAGGCTTTATTTTCTTTAGAAGAATCTCTTTTGTGGATCAAGGACAAATTTTATAGAAGCAGACATCATAATTTCTGTAGCTGACATAAAAATATCTTTACACAGTAACAATATAATATCATGACATCAATTTTATAGAAGGTAACTACAAGAAATATCATTTTTAAAAGCATATGGTTTTCTTTAAACTTGCAAATTAGTCTTTTGTCCCATAGTCATGCATGTGGCACATGACTTGTAATGCCAGCTCTTGAGAGGCTGAAGCAGGAAGATTACTGTACATTCAAGGTTAAACACTGAGATCCTAGTAATAAGGATTAATCCAAATGAAATTTAATAAACCAATCTACTTTCATAAGCTTGGTCAAAGTACATCAATGACGTGTATTAGTGCATTTGCTCTGTTTTACATGTCTTTGTGTTCTTGTTTCACTCATACTATAAGCCTGTTAGTCATTGTCTTAATATTGTCAGTTTTCACATAGTCTATTACATGTATGAAGCAAAATAATGTTATCTAATTTTAACATAACATTTTTAATGTAAAGCATAATGAATGTACTATTAGGAATAGTACATTATCCTATATTTGTCTCCCATGCGTCATCATATATATATTTTATTTGGTTTCTACAGTATATCTTACAGTAGATATTGTAGATAATTTTTATTTCAGTGGCAACTCTCCTTATTAAGTAGCTATTTTCCCATATGTTGTACTTGTAAGAATGTAGAGATGTTCCATAAGGTCCAAGGAACTGTAAGGGAAAATAAACAAGGCACATTATAGTACTGGGAGTAACCAGTAGTTTTCTTCTTGTTTACCAATTCTAAACTAAATATGCACACTGTGTAACACATATATGAAATGAAGTGTTATACACATAAATTTATATGAAGTATCTATGTAGATGGTTTTGAATCCTGTGCTCTAAGTGAAGGTGTAAATTCAGTTTTACAACTGACCTTGGAGATTACAATTTAAGAGCTAAAAAGAGCTGAAGATTGTCAATCTAAGGATATTTTATCAAAAAAAAAATCTGGTTTTCTGAAGTCTCAGAGAAAAATCAGAGGGTTTTGGACAAAGGAAGAACTTATCTCTTGGGATTTATGAACATCTAGTAAAAGATTTAACCATGGAATATTAATTTATGATTATTCATTTAGTGCACTCATGCAGTACTGTGTAAAAATGTGCATTTTTACATGTCTCATAAAATTGTTTTTGCATTATGGCAGAAAAACATATAAATGTGCCTCAGGATGGCAGGTCATTTTAAACACCTTGTAGGAAAGCAGATAATGTCTTCAGAGAAGGACATAAATGGTGGCATAGGTTCCATGGCAGAAGCATGAAGACATAACCTCTGTTTACATAGAATAAGTAGATAGAACATCTGCATGTAAGCATTCCTATGCAAGTTTATTCTATCACCAAAGAGGATCATTCAACTGTGAAAGTTCATATGTGTTTGTCCATTCACATTTCCATAAAAATATAATTGCTGTAAATGATACTTTTGGTTTTACTGTGAAAAAATAAATATTTTGGAGAATATATTATGATATAAAGTTAAATATACATTATGTATTATCTTCTTGATAATAATAAAATAATGAAGCCACATAGATAAAATACTAACAACTTAACCATAAATACAATCAGGATTTCAAATGATTCTATTAGGAGTCTGTAAAGACATAATGAGACTGTATGGCTCCAGAACTCTACTGTAGAGTTTAGCTTTCCATTTTAGAAGAAAATCTCCTCAGCCAAATGTAAGCCTATGCTTTATGTACACTTGTAAGCAGCAACTTTCCCTTTTTTTTTAAATAGTTAAAGAAAATATTTGATTCAATATGTGGTAATAAAATAATACACAGGTTAAGTCTTTATAAATCAGGTAAGTATGGAAAAGAGTGGTATCAGACATTATGTGAAAACAATGTATATCACCTAAAATCAGCACATAGAATATTGGTCACCTCATGATACTTGTATCTCCAAAATGTTTAAGTCTGAACTATAACTAGAATTTATCTCCTCGACCACTACTCCAACCCTCTTTTGGCCTATCTTCAACTGTTCTCCATAAGCTACCTCACAACTCCAAAACAAGTATTACTCAGGACACTCTTATACATTACAATATGTGGCTGCCAGAACAAGGTAAAGTCTTACCGCCCTTACCCCCTGACCACAGTATTTGTGTACTGACCCTGAAAAAAAAAATTCTCACTGAAGATTTTACCTCAGAAATACTAATCTACTTGAAATTACATCTAATTTACCTGTTCTATTTACCCAGGGTTAATTGTCAAAATAAAGTAAAGATTTCGCTGTAGTGTTTTTGGTCTCTTGTTAATTACATGATGCTGCAGCCCCAGCTCACCTGAACCATGACCCTAATAGAGTCTTTGTTTCACCTCAAATGTCAAAAGCTAGGACTTCATCATCTGTAATAATCCCAGCATTCTTGCTGTCCAAGCTCCAGAGACAGCTTATTTCATTTTGTATTGCTAGGTAACAATCTATCACTGAGGAAAATATGGATGAGAACTCAAATGGGATAGCTTCCTCGATGAAAGAGTGATGGATAGGCCATGGTAGAGTGATGTTTATTGGATTGCTCCCAGGTTCTGCTCAGTATGCATTTTTATATACCCCTGGACCATCTGCTCAGGGATGTCAGCACACACAATGAACTCATTCTGCCCCAATAAACACTGATTAACAAAATGACCTATTGTCATTATACAGACCAACCTTATAAAGACATTTAAAAAAAAATTGGTCACCTCTTCTCAGAGAAATTTCACTTATATCAAGTCAACAATAATGCAAGCATAATAATCATTTAAATTATATTCATTGATTTACTGAATACCTCTTGTCTCAATCAATTATTTTGCACACAGTCTCTCTAATCACCGTTGTTGATAATCATATCCACAGAATCTACATAGAACATCTGCAATTAAGATTCTTGATTTTTAAGCACAAAGCTGTTTGAGAAAAATGAAGTGGTTCATGTCAGCGCTTATAGCAAACAGAATCTATATAAAGAAAAATTTGCATGAGGATTTAAAAGCCTATATACCACCAAGTGATTTCTGGAGTCTTTCTAAACTGTGGAGTTTTATTCTGTTTCAGGCTAGGACTTGCTCTTACGGCATCTAATTACCACTACAAAACTTTCTAACCCTTGAGAACAGCTGATTTTATGATACAGAATTTATTTTGAGAGTTTTCCAAGCAGACATCTTGAGAAAGTAATTTATTTTGGCGCTTAAGCCCATAGCACTTCCCCCTCTTAGAGATACTGTCTAATGGACCTGCTTTTGCAAGAGATAGGTAACTACATGATTCACTCCAAATGGGCTCACATTTACTGGAAAGGCTTTTTTTTCCAGGAACACATCGCTAAAGAATGGGGAGGTCTTGTCAAGTTGCTCAATAGAGTCAGCTTAGTGGGGCAGGCACTGACTCTCTTAGGGTGGATTTTACTTCCACATCATGGAGTGAGAATTCACAATTGGACCATTCACTTACAAAGGATCAATAAGCTCCATTCTAAAAACTCGTCTATCATCAGCAGGTAGTGGAATCTTCTTGCAGTTGCTGACTTTCTTGGCTGCTGTGAGGCAGTGCCTATTGCTTCAGGGAACATTGTAAGCCCCTGTCAGAGGTGAGTGGAATTCAGCATGAAATCATTCTCCTTGCAAGAGCACTTCTTTGGAAACTTATCTCCAATGTCACTGGAGGTTTACTGAGTGCCTCTTAGGATGCTGCTGATATCATACCTGGCAGAGAGATACAAGCATGTGAATTGGAAGAAGGAACTGTTTTCATCTTAATTTATCCAGCTCTGTAAAATATTGCAGTAAAATCTTCTGGGCAGTTTTATTATAATTACATCATTTTCTGTTTCTCAAGTAATGTTTTAGTTGCTATATGGTGGCAATTTTTTAATCATCCAACCAAAATTCACTGGTACTCATCTGGGCTCAGGTCATATTTAACACTAGAAATAACTTGATAAATATATTTATCCCCTGCTCTATTTGCTAGGTCATACTCCATGTGTTTGGAAAAGTAAAAGTGTTATAAAAAATACATTTTGAAAATGATTCCACATTAAAAATATCATCTTACATCACATATAACCCTTTATAAAGATAATTTGCACCAAATAGGTAGTAATAAAGTGTAGGTGAAAGCAGAGTATTGTTGTAGTATGTTTTACCAGACCGTTTTGGGTCCGGGAGGTTTGCGAACTGGAATTTGTAACCTGACCCGTGGCAGCGGCTCAGAACCCAGTCTGCGGTGGGGGTTTGGAACCTGGCATGTGTGCGGCCGCTTTCAGACCCCAAAGAAATGAATCAGACGTTTATATTACTTTAAACTCTTTGGCCAATATCTTAAGCACATTACTAGCTAGCTCTTTCATCTTAATTCAACCCATTTCTATTAATTTGCTCACCACATGGCTCCTAGCCCATGGCTGACCAGTACCTCTACATGTCTGTTCCTCTTGGAGGTCCGATGGAGTGTGAGTAACTCCACCCTTTCCTACCTGCCTGCCCTCTGATTCTCCACCCACTTCTATGGTGTTCTACATAGGCCAATACAGTTCCTTTATTTACATTATACAGAGAACATTCCACCACATTTCTTCCCCAAGGGAGTATAAATTTCAGGATCAAAGGTTATTTAAAAACCTGCTCATTGCTTATTTCATCAGACTTCTTTAGTTGATTACTGGTTTTCCTCTTGACCACAAATTTTGGAGTTTAACTAAATTTCTGTAACTATGATTGTCTCAGTTCCAGTGTTTGGAATATAAACTGAACTTATGGATAGTTATTCTTATGCTTTCAATCTCTATTCTGGTTCAGAAAGTTTTCCAAGTATAAATTACAAGGTCCATACCCTAACTTCCCCAAAGAGGAGTAATAGGGCAAATAGGAGTGTACATTCCAATGGGGGAATGTATTCTAAGGACTTCCTAGTCCATCTAAAGCCACTAATGTATTTCAGATAATCATTCCAGTGATAACCCATTAAAAATAGGCATCACAAGAAAAAAAGACAGCCACAAAAAACAAGATACCTAGTGGCCATGATATTGTTCATGAAAAGTACAATGAAAAGTGTATTTGGAAAGGTAGCCTGTGGGTGGTTATGTAGATGACAAGATAGCATGCTTACTTGGCATGTAAGAAACACTAGGTTCCCATATCCAGCATCAAGTGAAGATAGTGATGAATTTGTAAAATCCCAGCAGTAACGAGTCATAGAGTCTGGAGTTCAGGGTTGTTCTTGTTGCATAAGCATTGACTCTAGCCAAGATCACATGAAATGCTTTCAAATATAGAGAGACAAAGAGAAAGAGAGGAAAAGAGAGACTGAGATGTAGAAAAAAATGAAGTTAGGGAGAAGGAATGACGAGAAGAAGAAATAACTCTATAGCTTGGATCCAGTGAGACACATTGATAAATAAATAACAGAGCTTCTAACAAATTTTACAAGTGAAAAGATTCTAACTTTAAAACAATTTGAAAGAATATTTTGAAAAAAGTTAAAGACAGCTAAGGATAAGTAGTGAAAATATATGGAAAGAGAATTTGATTATATAAAGATACAATGGATACAATCTAGGTGTTATGATCACCAAAGAAAACTCCTTTAATATTTAAATTATATCTGCAAGTTTATTTATTTATTTTTGGATTAACTATGATTAGCCACAATTTTCTTTTTTTTTTCTTTTTTTTGCTTTTTAACTTTTATTTTTCTTTATCGATGTCAACAAATGGATCTAATTACAGTGATTTTATATTTATTTACAGTAGTTTATAGCATAGCACATTGTAGTTTCTCCCTTATACCTGTTCTTTTCAGTATATTTTTGCATATTCTTTTTTTTCCCTTTATTTTGTATTTATCAAAAAAAAACAGTAAAAAGAATTTAAAATGCAGAAGAGTTAACAATAACTATACAGAGGATAAGAATCATAAGCATGGCTTATCAAGGGTGGAAATGCAAATAAGATTGCTACACATATATTTACTTTGTGTTCAGCTTTCCCTATGAATTTTTTTAAGTGGAAGAAAGGAAGAAAGAAAGTTTTGGAAGAAGAGAGAGATCAAGGGATTAAGAAATTGGGAGACTGAGGAATACTGGAGTATAGAGAGGATGAAAATTCAAAAGAAGATACAAACAGAAAAGAAGAGAAAAAGGAAAACAACAAATAGATGTCTACAACTAAATATTTTGAAAATAGAAAAAAATGTAAAAATTCTTAGTCTCAAATTCACTTATGTAAGGAATATTTTGATTTTTAATCTTGCTTGACACTATGCCAGGCAACTTGAACTCATCAGTAAAGCATATAGAATCCTATACATTTCTCTCTCAACCTACTGTTGTTTTTGTGAGTTCTGTCAAATGCCAAACCATAATTGTAATTTTATGAGTAAAATTTTTGCATAGAAGTTTATTTATAGACTAAATGATTTTATAATTTCCTATTAAATAATAATCCTGACTATATAAATATTATTCTATAAACATGTAAATCCTCATTATTCCTTCAGTGGTAGGCTTCTAGGGTCAAATTTATTTTTAAAATTAAAACTTATTTTATTCTGTGGGCAAAGCACTCTTTGAGAGACAGCTAATATAATTTAGAACTAAATATGTCCTCAGTTATTTTACCGATTTGCTCCTCCACTGAAATTATTTTGTGATGTTTAATCTTAGTTATGAAATGTTTGATCCAATCAAAAAAGAGGAAAGCATTTGGGTGGGGATACAAGATATTTCCAGGAATGATTAACTGAAGGGAAACGACCTTCTCCATAGGGACACATTCTAGCTGAGAGTACAGAGCTCTCATGAAAAAGAAGCAGGGCTTGATTCTTTAACCACCTTCAATGCTTATTAGTGAGTGTATCTATTCATTTACTGTCCACTACCTGCATCCTTTCATGACAACAGAACCCAGGTGATTTAGCTTTATGTTGTGATCTGAGAACCAAACACTTCATGTCTTAAAGAAGCTGAGTCACTCACTCTCTTTTACTGAGCAGCTGCCTGTTCTCTGCCTATCTAGCAAACAGATACCTAGTGTTGAACCAGTCACCCATCATATATCTATGAAGCAATCTTAACAATCTCCTTTATAAAAAATAATTATTTTTTTGTTTATGCTCCTTAGACAACTCCAACTAATACAAATACCTACGATATTCTTTAGTGAAATAGTACAATCTTGATTGATACAGTATTTCCAGACTTCAATACAAATTATATGAGCTATTTCCAGTTGTCTCTCTTATCACAAAGCTGCCAATTTCATACTTCAGTTCCTCAACTTCTACTTTACAGATATTATCTTGTTTAATAGAAGAAAAAGAAGGAATGAGAAAAGTATTAGCCAACTATTTCATTCTACTAGTAATTGTTAGCAGCTGAGGCTAGCTAGTCTTATGACATGAATCAACCAATATGATACTTAAAATATATAAAAGAGTGCTAATTTGCAATTGCTGTGAAGAACAAATTCAAGTTACCAGTGAAACAAAGTATATTGTTGTTAAGAAATCAGGTTATTCTTTCCTTTAAGGAACAAAACCAACAACAAAATAAATCTATATGAACAAAATGGCTGAATAAAGTGAAAAATATGTAGTTAAGGCAGTCGTCAGTGTTAGGAGAAACCATAAAGAAGTAAATGGCCAGCTATTTTCAAAATATTTGCAAGTTGCATGTGTTTATTTAATTTCATTTTCATGGTAGTGTTCTCTCCTATTATTCCATATGTGTATTATAAATAGGACATGAAACATAAAGAGGCATGATTATTTTATTACCCCTCTGTTTTTTAGTATAAGGTAATGCCTGACTCAGGCCACTTTACAAAGTTTAGTGTTGTTTAATAAGAGTCTTAGTGTAGAAGATATCGGAAGGTTAAACCAAATCAATGAATCTCTGTGATGAACAATTGCAAGTAAAAATATATGATAAGGAAATTCAGTCCCCATCCAGAGGGGAGCAGATTCGGGCACCTGGACCACCAGTCCAGATACTCCCTCTCCGGAACTGGGGTCAATCCCTAGAGTTGGATTTCAGCTCTCTCTAGCAGACAGGAGCTAGGGTTTGCATGTGAGGGGCTCCTCCAGTCACACCTAAAAGAGGGGACCATGCACGGCCAGACCCTACCTCCAGGGCGAACAGCTTCATCAAATAAGGACTGAGGATTTGAAATTCACACCCCTGTCCAGAGCAGAGTCAGAGATCAAGCAGACCCCTTGCTCAGAGGACAAAGAAGACACACAAGTCCTCTAACAACAACTGAAATAGGAACTAATTGTGAAACACTGAAGCCATGGGCAGATGCCAGTGCAAAAGTACATATAAAAATATAAAGACCACATATGTGAAACCAGAAGAAACAGGTGATTCTACAACTACAAGACCTGAACAGAGCAATGAAAAGGAAACAGAAGGAAACAACAGCAAAAACACTTTTATTAAGATTATTGAAGCCTTAAAAGAATATTTTAAAAATTCTCTTAAAGAAATAGAAGAAAATACAAAAAAAATTGGAAGAGACGAACAAATCCTAGAAAGAAAACCAAGAAATGGTAAACCAAAAAATGAAAGAAACATTCCAGGAACTAAAAATTGAAATAGAAGCAATAAAAAAGGCACAAAATGAGGCAAAGGTGGAAATAGAAAATCTGAATAAAAAAGCTGGAACTACAGGTACAAGCATAACCATCAGAATCTAAGAGATGGAATAGAGAATCTATGGAGAGGAAGACTCAATAGTGCAAATAGATACATCAGTTGAAGAACACACTAAAACCAAAAAAGCCATAACACAAAATGTTCAGGAAATCTGGGACACCATGAAAAGACATAACCTGAGAATAATGGGAATAATAAAAGGAGATACTAGCTCAAAGGCAAAGATAATGTATTCTATAAAATCATAGAAGAAAACTATCCTAACATAAAGAAGGAAATACCTGTAAAGATACAAGAAGCTTACAGAACACCAAATAGTTATGACCCACCAAAAATCTACTCGCCACATAATAATCAAGCCACAAAGCACACAGAACAAAAAATAATTTTAACAGTTGCAAAAGAAAATTTCTAACATACCTATAAAGGCAGATCCATCAGAATAACTCCTGACTATTCATTGGAAATGATGAAAGAAAGAAGGGCTTGATCAGAAGTTATACAAACACTAAAAGAGCATGGCTGCCAAGCTAGACAATTATACACAGAAAAATTATCAATCACCTTAGATGGAGTAAACAAGATATTTCATGGAAAATAAGACTGAAGTAATACTTATCTATCAATCTAGCTCTCCAGAAAGCATTAGAAGGAAAATCCAAACTAAGTGTCTTGGATACACCCTTGAAACCACAAATATTCAATCTTCCCATTAGAAGGAAAGCCCAGAGAAAGGAAATACATACAAGCTACCACAAAAAATAGTAGGAAACGTGAATCAGTGGTCACTAATATTGCTTAATATCAATGAATGCAACTCACCAACAAAAACACACACACTAATAAGATGGATACAAAAATAGAAGCCATCCTTCTGCTGCATGCATGAAACACACCTTAAAAAAAAAAAAAAAAAAAAAAAAAAAAAAAAAAAAAAAAAAAAAAAAAAAAAAAAAAAAAAAAAAAAAAAAAAAAAAAAAAAAAAAAAAAAAACAGGCTCAGAGTAAACGGATGAGAAAAGATGTCCCAATCCAATGGTCATAAGAAACAATCTGGGTTGCCATCCTAATATCTAACAAAGTAGACTTTAAGCTAAAAACAATTAAAAGGGACCAAGATGAAAATTACTTACTCATCACAGGACAAATTAGTCAAGAGGATATTTCATTCCTAAATAATTATGCCCTAATATAAGGGCACCTGTCTATGAGAAAGAAACACTACTAAAGCTCAAATCCCACATCAATTCTCACACTCTAATAGTAAAAGACTTCAATATCCCACTTTCACCCCTGGATAGGTCAACCAGACAGAGACTCAACAGAGAAATAAGGAGTCTAACAGAGGTTATGATGTGAATGGATTTAATATATATTTACAAAAACTTCCAACCAAGTCCAAAGGAATATACATATTTCTCAGCACCTTATGGAACTTTCTCTAAAATTGACCACATAATTGGTCATAACGCAAATATCAACACATACAAAAATTGGAAATAATCCCTTGTATAATATCAGACCACCAGGGCCTAAAGTTAGAGTTCAACAACATCAAATATCACAGATATACTACCAACTCATTGAAACTAAACATCACTCAGCTGAACAACCTCTGTGTCAAGGAAGAAATTAAGAAAGAAATCAATGTCTTCCTAGAAGTTAAAGAAAATGAACCCACAATGTACCCAAACTTGTGGGAAACAAGGAAAACAGTCCAAAGACGAAAATACATAGCACTAGATGCCTATATGAAAAACCTAGAGAAATCCCACACTAGAGAACTAATAGCTCAGCTGAAAGCCTTAGAAAAATTAGAATCAAACTCACCTAGAAGGAGTAGACGGCAGGAAATAATCAAAATTAGAGCTGAAATCAATACAATTGAAACAAAAAGAATACTACAAAGAATCAATGAATCTAAGAGTTGGTTCTTTGAGAAAGTCAACAACATAGATAAACCCTTATCCAAAACAGGCAAAAGGCTGGAGAGAGTATCCAAATCAACAAAACCAGAAATGAAAAGGGAAAATCACCACAGACCCCGAGGAAATCCAGAGAATTATCAGATCATACTTTCAAAATCTATATTCAACAAAATTGAAAAACCTAGAAGAAATGGACACCTTTTTGAACAGGTACTATTTACCAAAATTAAATGGAGAGAAGAATAATTACCTGAACAGACCTATAACCCTTAAGGAAATTGAAGCTGTCATTAAAAGCCTCCAAATTAAAAAAAAAGCCCAGGTCCAGATGGTTTCAGTACAGAATTCTACCAGACATTCAAAAAAGAATTACTATCATTACTCCTCAAACAATTTCACACAGTAGAAACTAAAGGAATATTGCCAAATTTCTTTTATGAGGCCACAATTACCTTAATACCCAAGCCACTCAAAAATACAACAAAGAAGGGGAATTACAGATCAATTTCCCTCATGAATATTGATGCTAAAATTCTCAACAAAATTTTGACAAACTGTATACAAACATACATAAAAAATATCATCCACCACAATGAAGTAGGCTCCATGCCAAAAATGCAGGGATGGTTCAACATACCAAAAATTATAAACATCATCCATCATATAAACAAAATAAAGAAAAAAAACCCTGATCATATCCTTAGACTCTGAAAAAGCCTTTGACAAAATTCAACACTCCTTTATGATAAAAGCCCTAGAGAGATCAGGAATACAGGGAAAATATCTAAATATAATATAGGCTATTTATAAGAAGCCGACAGCCAACATCAAACTTTATGGAGAAAAACTCAAAGCAATCTCACTAAAATCAGAAACTACACAAGGATGTCCACTTTCCCCTTATCTATTCAATATAGTTCTCAAAGTTTTAGCTAAAGCAATAAGAGAATGAAAGGAAATTAAGGAGATACAAAGTAGAAAAGAAAAAGTGAAGCTATCTCTATTTGCAGATGATATGATTGTATACATAAGTGATACACAAAATTCTACCAGGAAACTTCTACAGTTGATAAACACCTTTAGCCATGTAGCTGGATACAAAATTAACTCAAAGAAATCAGTAGCCTTCTTATACACTAAAGATAAAAGGGCTGAAAAAGAAATAAGGGAAACATCACCATTTATAATAGCCGTCAATAGCATTAAATACATTGGAGAAACTATAAGCAAAAAAGTAGCAGATCTATTGACAATAACATTAAATCACTGAAGAAAGAAATTGAAGAAGATATCAGAAAATGGAAAAATATGCCATGTTCCTGGATAGGCAGTATCAACATTGTAAAAGTGGCAATCCTACTAAAAGCAATCTACAGAATCAATGCATTTCCCATCAATATCCCAACACAATATTTTTACAGACATTGAAAGGACAATACTCAACTTCATTTGGAATAATAGGAAAGCCAAGATTGCCAAAACTATTTTGCTCAACAAAAGACCTCAGGAGGTATCACCATCCCAGACTTCAAGCTACATTGAAGTAATAAAACCAGCCTGGTACTTATATAAAAACAGACTTGTTGATCAATGAAATTGAATTGTGGATCCGGGCATTAACCTAAAGAGCTCTGAACACCTGATCTTCGACAAAGAGGCCCAAAATATTCAATGGAAAAAGATAGTATCTCTAACAAATGGTGTTGACATACCTGGATGGTAGTGTGTAGAAAAGTGCAAACAGATCCAAGCCTGTCACCCTGCACAAAACTAAAATCTAAGTGGATCAAAGACCTCAACATAAACCCAGCCAGTCTGAATTTGATAGAAAAGAAAGTGGGAAATACCCTCCATTGAATTGGTACATAAAACTACTTTCTAAATATAAATTTAATGGCATAGACACTATGAACAACAATGACCTTTTGAAACTGAGAAAATTGTGTAAAGCCAAAGCCACAGTCAATAGGACAAATGACCGCCTACAAAATGGGAAAAGATTTTTTAACAACCCTACAAGTGATAAGGACTGATCTATAAAATATATAGAGAACTCAAGAATCTAGAGCCGAAAACCTTGAATAACCCAATCAAAAAATCGGGTTCAGAATTAAAAAGGGAATTCTTAGCATTAGAATTACAAATGGCTGAAGGGCATTTGAAAAAGTGCTCAACATTCTAAGCCATCAGAGAAATGTAAATCAAAACAAGTTTTAGAAAACACCTTACACCAGTCATATTGGCTAAGAAAAAAGACACAGCTGACAGCCTATGCTGGAGAGGTTGTGAAGCAAGGGAAACACTCCTCCATTACTGGTAGAAGTGAAAGCTTGTTCAGCCACTGTGGAATGCAATATGGCAGTTTCTCAGAAAACTCTGAATCAATCTCCCCAAGGATCCACCAATACCACTTTTGGGCATATACCCTAAAGATGCACATTTGCACTCCAAAGTCATTAGCTCAACTATGTTCATAGCAGCATCATTCATAATAGCAAGAACCTGGAAACAACCTAGATGCTCCTCAATTGAAGAATGGATTAACAAACTATGGTACACCTACACAATGGAATACTACTCAGCAGTAAGAAAAAAATGATATCCTAAAATTTGCAGGCAAATGGATGGATTTTGAGAATATCCACCTGAGCGAGGTATCACAAACCCAGAAAGATACCAAACCCAGGAGATGTACTCACTCATTAGTGGACTCTAAACAAAAAAGCAAAAACAAAACATGTCCAAGCTGCAAACCACAACCACTGAAGGACTTGGGATCTGGAACACCTTGGATTTGCACCTTGGATCCCACTCCCTCCAGAGGAACACCTGACCTAGTCTTGATGATGGAGGGACAAAACTGGATCTGTCAGGAATGTATTCTGAACTAAGCCATATTGGGACCTTGGGATCTCTTGCCTTTATTAGGGAGGATATATAGAGATGTGAAGAAGAGAAAGTGACTAGAAGGGGTGGTAGAGAGAAGGGAGCTTGACCAAAGATATACATGGATAAAAACATATGAATTTATTCATAAAAATCAATTTTTTTAAAAAAATTAAAAACACCCATTTATGCTGCTCATTTTCTTAAAAAATATATATATGTATATATATGTATATATATATATATGATAAAAGGATTTAATATATGACACATTGTATCACAATAGGGCTTCCAGGACAATATCCCCCCTTTTACTCTTTTCTTTTTTCTCTCTCTCTCTTAAATCTTATTTGTCTTGGTAGCTGCAATGGTTGAGGGTTGATAAGCAGGGATGGAAAATGAATGGGATCAAAGAGACATCATGTGAAAGACACAAAGTATAAATAAAAAGAGACAAGATATGATGATATCATTGCCATTGTCTAACACATAGCTAACTAAAACTAAACAAAGAATGCAAATGTACATATGTGTTTTTATATGGTCTTTCTGTCTGTCATTATGTGGGACCTACTGGGCTCCTCTCTAATGCTGTTATATTATTCTATTGAACCCCAAATAGTTCACATTGGGGATTAAACTTTAACTCAGGAAGCTTTAAAATGCTACACTAAAAATTCCCCACTGCAAAGAGATAACTTGGCTTAAGGATTTTCACATTATCTTTGGGGACAGAGTATCTGCAATCATTTTGAAAAGCATTCCTGTATTTTTGAAATAAAATTTAACTTCTACTTTCTTAATTTTGATTAGTAAGAGTTTTACCTGAATGTATGCCTTAGAAAATGCTATTTTACAAGATGTCCCTGTCTTGGTCTCCAAACAATAGTGAAGGTGTTGCCTAGACAAGACTTTCCCTATAATCAAATGAATAGCCACCACAAGTGCCATCACAGAACTTACATCCAACAATGAATAGAGGTAGAGGCAGAGATACATGACTGAGCACTGGGCTGAGCTCCTATTCTACCTGAGAACAGGAGATGAGAGTCTATATGAGCGAGTGGATATGGCTAATGATGAAAACTCCCACCGTGATGACTGACTGGAGCTCTGGGGAGCTCAATGAACCAAGAACAGCCACTGGGGAACTTTCAAGAAAAGGAACTAGGACCTCCATGGATTGACAGCTGTCTACTGACATGGCCAGTATATGGAGCCTTGAGGGGAGAGATCAGACTGTGTATCTATGTGTGGACTTGCACGTCAGAGCCCATTCTCCCCTGGGGAACACCTACCTGTTGGTCGTGACTTTAGGATGAAGAAATCAGAACTGCCTGAAGTGGATGCTGAGCTGATCCACCTTGGAACTTCTTGGGACTTTTGGGGGAGTGGATGAGGGGATGGAGAGGATGAAGGTTAAAGACAGACAGGGAGCATTTGGGAGGGGGAAGGGAAAGAGAGCAGGGGATACATGGAAAAAAATAAGTAAATAAAAAAATTGCTATTTTCCAAAGAGAAAGCATTTCTTCCACTCAGGTCTCAATTGGGTCTATTTCATTCCTCTACCCATCCCTTCTTCTGTTCCCTCTTCTCTCACTTCTTCCCTTTCTTTTCCCCATTTTTTCTGTATGTCTTGCAATCTCAGTATATTCTCAGTCTCTCAGTTCTTATCATTTCTTCTTATGCAAAATATCACCACAATAAATCCAAATTGTGTATAAGAAACAATTTATAACATGGTAGTTTTTTTAATATTAATTATAAGACAATACATTTTGAAGTTGATAATGCATTATATTATTGTTGAACACCAAACATCATTTAACTCACTATTCCACTGAAATATTTCTCAATAAGATTATACAAAGGAAGCACACAAGTAACTTACATTATTTATGAATCTATATGTAACTATATTGGAATCTGCCTTTCTAGTTGTCATCATATTACCACTAAATGCTATTGATGTTATTATATATTTCATTTTCATAATACCTTTATTATAGTATATGGACAACCTGGGACACTGTATTTCTGAACCTAAGTTTGCAATGCTATTATTAATTTGAATATATGAAGAGCACATATATCATATTTAATTTAAAGGTTATATCTTTTGGAAAGACATGGGATTTTTATTACTAGGTTATATATGTAGCAATAAATTTTATACATATTTAAATTATATACATATACATCAGTAAGTTTTTCTCCATGTAATCAATAAAATAAAAACTGTCCAAGAAAATATAAGAAAGAAAATTATAGTAGGAAGTCACTATTTATTATTTACATTTAACTTATTTGGGTAACACCTGGTAAAAAAAAATAAAATGCTCAGAATATCCACTTTATAAACTTATTTTAGAGAAAATCTCTTGGAATATTAATGCACATTTTTGGGAAGCAATATCAACATTTTTCTCACAAAAGGGTATTACTTACCTTTTTTGTGATTATGAGGTAGAAAAACATTGTCCAATATTCAAGGTGTATGTTCACTGTGAATGTTGATTCTTTTGAGCGTATGTATAAAGATACTTTCCAAAATACACTATGAAGTTTAATTTTTTTACACATAGTATGCTGATATGAATTTATATTACATATATTCAGCAATAATAATAAAAAATGATAGTATTGCCTATTGTTTCTTTTCCAGTTACTATTTTTCTTTGTAAAATATATTATAACATTTACATTTTAAAGAAACATACACCTCCTTTATTTCAACAATCTGAGATTATTTATAGATGAACAAACCAATGGCCATAAAAATAAACAGGTTCTGTTTTATATTAACAGAGCAGAGCAACATCCTGCCTGGGTATATATTTTTTTTATAATGTCTGCAGAACAGATTTTTTTTTGCAAGGCTATGAGATATAAAATATTGCTTAGGCTAAGTTGTGTTTTGCTTCTGGTCATTTTTTGTTCTTTGGCTTGAAGACACATCATAGTTTTCCTGTTTTCATCTATCCATGATGTGTTCCATTTTTTAAAAAATTTATTTTCCTTGAAATAATGATTAAAACCCTTTCTTCATTTCCTTTCCTTCTTCCAACACTTTCTATCTTTCCTTTCTTAACCCTTATAATCACCTTAGTCCAGCAATATCTCCCTAAAGTTCATTGCTTCCTGTTCTTATTATTGAGATCTCTCTCTCTCTCTCTCTCTCTCTCTCTCTCTCTCTCTCTCTCTCTCTGTGTGTGTGTGTGTGTGTGTGTGTGTGTGTGTGTAAATTTAGTTTTGATTGAGTGTATATGATCTCTGGGCTGACTACTTGGTAATGGTAGTAGATACAGATCCTTGGGAAACACTAATTCTTTTCACAGCACTCATTAGTTGCTTACAGATATTTGTCTGAGAGTGAGGTTCCATGAGATTTTCCCTTTCCCTTTTATGTTTACATGTTTATGGTGTTGTCTTTGTTTAGCTGATCTTTGTGAAGCCATATTTTTGAGGTATTGTGGCCATAGCTCTCTTGGCATTTTTAGAAGACACTTTTGTAATAAGAAATCTTACTCAGAGCAGAATTTCTGGTTCTCTGATATATATAACCTCTCTGCCCTTTCTCCTTTTGATGTTTTCTAAAACCTGGGTGCAAAAGTCATGTGGTTGATATATCCATTGGTGTGAGCATCCTTTGTTCCTCTTTTATAAAGAGTATGATCATAATAAGTAAAGGTCCTGAATAATGAGTTTAGTTTACACTATATTTCCACCATTCTGTGTTCTTGTTTTTTGACCATATTTCTTTTTTTTCCTTCTTTATTTTGTATTTATCAAAAAAAAAACAGTAAAAAGAATTTAAAATGCAGAAGAGTTAACAATTACTATACAGAGGATAAGAATCATTAGCATGGCTTATCAAGGGTGGAAATACAAATAAGATTGCTACACATATATTTACTTTGTGTTCAGCTTTCCCTCTGAATTTTTTTTCCATCCCTGTATATCCTTATTCAAGGTCTCTTCCCCCTCCCAACACATTTGGTCATTTTTCTTCTCTGCAACTCCCCATCCCCTCCCTGGGCAGGGAGCAGACAGTCCTATGGTCCCACTGACCCAATAATGCTTGGATCAGTCTTCACTCCTGGCCAAATCCAGTTTTGTCCCCCTCCCTCAATAGTGAGTCAAGTGTTCCTATAGTTGGACTGGGGTTTGAAGGGTCAGTCCAGAATGTTTCTGATTCCAAGCTGTTCAGTGAAGAAAGAAATTGAAGAGGATATCAGAAAATGGAAAGCTCTCCCATGTTCCTGGATTGGTAGGATCAACATAGTAAAAATGGCAATTCTACCAAAGACAATCTACAGATTCAATGCACTGCCTATCAAAATCCCAACACAATATTTTTTGGACCTTGAAAGAACAATACTCAATTTCATTTGGAATAACAGGAAAGC